>MU228290.1:912739-930116 GCA_018584345.1 Thuja plicata | reverse complement strand
CAATAGCATCCCACCAATGCTTGTAAAACTCACAAGGGAAGCCATCACAACCATGGGATTTATCATCTTCCATAGAAAAGGCAGCCTCTCTTAAATCACTGATGGTGAGAAGTTGCTCACAGAAGGCACGCTGCTCGAACTAACTTTTATTGATTAATCTAAACTAGACTATTTAATGTAATAATCCAACAATTTTATCATAAACTAAAAACCAAGCGTCGACTGAACAAGCCCATAAAAGAATGGTTTATACATATCAAAATTAAAATATCAGAGAAACATTTTAATTTTTATGGGATTAAAAATCAAGGGCAACATTTTGCAATTAAAATCAATGGTTTCGGTGGTAACGAAAGAACAAGTTTGAAGAGCTATCAATAGTGTCATCCAATTAGATCATTATTATTTTTTATTTATTATAAATTATATTGTATATTAATGATTTTTAAATATATATAAGATATAAATATTTTATATAATACAAATAAAATTATTAAATATAAATACAAATTTAGTATAATCTTCATGAATGCTAAGAGTTATTCTATCTATTAAAAATATAATTTAGTTTTATTTTATACAGATATAGAGCCTTACTAACGTCACCACACACGTAGAAGATGTTGAAATGAAACAAGAGTCTTGCCCTCTCCACATGGGAGCTAAGTAGTTGGCGTATGTTGCAAGGCACTAAGATTTTAAAAAAAATCCATTTCCGTACTTCTTCAACATGTTGGAAGATATTTCTTTTTTTACTTCGTTATTCTTAAGGAATGACACATAATTATGTTAACCTTAATGTCAGCTTAAAAGTGCCATTTTCTAAGAATAAGAAGGTAAAAGGTATTTTCCACTTTGTTTTAGGAGTACAGAATAATATTTGGGAATTCTTTTACATTTGTAGAATATCAAGAAAGCATACCAAATTATATTAACAAATTTTCTTAGAAGGTATTTAGTTGGCTACATTTTGGTAATTTTTAAAAGGTATTTATTGTATATATGTTTATTTTGATTAGTCTATATTAATTTTAAGAATAAAATTCTAATAAGAGATAGTCTATTATATATTTTTTAAAGTTTTTTTAATTGAAATAATATAAAGATTACAAAATAATAATACAAGAGAGGGCAGCATTGACAGCCATAGAAACTAAACCGCTATCACATAAATTCAAAAATGACTACAATCAATTAAAGCCTATGCTATATTTTTCCAGCTGACTTAAATGACACGCACAAAGCAATGATTCTTAGGCTAAAAGTGTTAAATACTCACAATTGATTTTGTTCACCTCTGATTTTTTTATTTTTTTTTCCCCAATTGTTTAGATAGATAAATTTGGTGACATATTATATTGCATATCTAGCATATCTATGGAAATATGGAAAGTTATCATTATCTTATGTAAGTTTCTTTTTTTTTTAAAATGGACAAATGAACCAAAGTTAGTATGAACTTTTAAGCAAAATATATTTATCTTCTTTCACACTCACACATAAATATAGTTAACACTTTTGTAATAAATTAAACAAACTTGAAAAACAAAAAATACTATACACATTGTGTTACTATTCATCGAGATATAGGATGTAGGGATCATTGACCTCCTTCATCTTAGTGTTAAGGATTAAGGTTATTTATTATGTTAAATTTTCTTGAGACTTAAAAACTCTAGCTCATCCTTTATGTGGTTGAGCCTTCACACATGTTTTTATAGTTTGTAGTCTTCATCAAGGATATGAATCATCAACCTCCTTCAAGTAAGTGCTAGGGTAGAATATTGTCTATTTAGCCAAATTCATGTAGAACTCAAATCTAACTTTATACCTGTGATATGACCACCATGTGCATCATCCACTTAAGTCATTTGACTAAACAAATCATTTTAGATACTTCTACAATTTTCCTCTTTCATATTAAAGATGCTTAAATTATAGTAAAAATGTTATCTAAAATCATGTGAATTAGATCATAATAGATTAAGACAACATACATAATATCTTTGTAGGAATGACAAAGACCAACCTACAAAACTACATATCTTTATGTATGAAAAGACAAAAATCCATCACACCATTGACAATAAATGTACCTTTAATTAATTGTAACGGAAAATATGTCTTTATTTATCTTTAACATCACCTTTATTTATCTTTAACATCACCTTTCGTAAAAAAAAAAATGATTGACTAAAGTTTAAAAGAAGTAAAGAAATCATGACTTAATGTGTACATGCCTAGGTTCACCCATTCTAATCAAATTTCCCATCATCTATAATTTTCTTTTCTGAAGACCCAACTACACTTCAACACAAAAATTAAAAACTAAAACTTATTTATTTACAAGTCAAGAAACACCATATAGAACACAAAATCATGGAGTAAATCGAGTGTTGCTCTTTTATGGTCAATTTAGATGAAAATAAAGTTTTAGATCGGTAATATTTTTGTTGGATTAAGAAATAAATAGTTACAGATTCAGAATTTAAAAAAACAAAGCATTTTAAGATTAGCTAAACATGACAAGTTAACACTACTGAGATTATGAATTCCACAGCAAAGCTTTTCTAGATTATTAAGAGACAACAAAGCTTTTCTAGATTATTAACACTACTCTTAATACATTTTAGTTTTTCTAGGTACTTAATAGAAAGTGTAGTGTTAAGTGTTAAGTGTTTTTATTTTTTATTTTGGGTGGAATCATTTTAAATACCCGAATTGTATAGTTATTTGTAGTTATTGAAAAATTAGTTATTTGAGATGTCTAAAATATATAGTATTGTTATAATTTTTTTGAATTTTAATTTTTTTTTTTTTTTTTATATAGTTATATACTCTCTTTTTTAATCATTTTAAATAGTGAAACTTGTATAGATTTAATATGAAGCATTGAATATGCAAAAATGATAGCATTAAAAGTAGAATTACTAGAAGAGAAATATAAATTGTTATGCAAATGAAAACAACATAATTTTCAACATGTATGATAGGGTTTGTTAAGGTCATTTGTAATTTTAAAATGTCACATACATATTGTTTGGATTCACTCAAATAAAAAATTAGTATTCTGGAAATTAAGTTCATATTACTTTGTATCAACTTTCAATTTTTCATGTTTTAACAATTTTAAGTTTATTTTACCTATATTTCTTTTATATTACTAATTGAGTAACTTTTCATTATCAAATAAATTAATCACTTAAATGATGTGGAAAATATTGATGAAATACATGGTTCAACTCAATTGTTCAATCAAGACACTCTTCTCACAACTTACAAGAGGTCATAATTGCACACTAATAAATTGGTGAATTTTCCAAACACACTCTCTCTCATAGGGGTTAGACATTCTAACATATTTATTTTCCCTCACTCCCTCCCTATATTTGAATTGTGAGATTTTTTCTTAGCTATCTATAACATATTTTTAAAGATAAAAATTCGTTGTGTGAGATATATTGCTAGAAACAATTATCTATATAATTATTAATTTAGAGATTTTTAGGTTTGAGCCTTACCTAAGGTGTGGTATTTATTAAGAGTTTGGGAATTTATGATAGGGTTGAGCTTAGAAAAAAAAGTTGAAAAAAAAACTAATTTTAAGTTAAAAAGCAATCACAATTAGCAATATCACATACCCTTTTTGCGGATGATTCCCTACTATTTGGCAAAGGATGTATTAAAGAGGAAAAAATCATGAAACTCACTCAGAAAGAGTACTATGAAGCATCAGGACAAAAGCTAAATGAGGTTAAGTCGAAAATCTTTTTATTCAACATTAATCCCAAGGCAGCCAAAGTAATTCACCGAATCTTAGGGTTCTGAGTTGCCCTCACCCCATGTAAGTATCTTGGAATATCCTTTTTCTAAGGAAAGGCAAAGTTAGCATTCTGGGATGGAGTCATGTCAAGTATCAAAGAAAGAATTGCTTCATGGAAAGCAAGGTGGCTCTCTCTAGTAGGTAGGATTCTCTTAGCAAAATTTGTCCTAAGCTCTATCCATAATTATATCATGACAGTTATCATGGTTCCTCCGGGGGTTATAAAAAAAAGACTCCAAATGTCTGAGGGATTTTATTTGGAAAGGAAATCTGGATGTTAAAAAGAAAATCCCACTAGTTTCTGTTGGAAATACAATAATGGGAAAGCAAGATACTGAGAGGGGGGGTGAATCAAATCTTCAAATTTAAACACTTAAAACAAACTGATCCACATTCATACATATATGAATCTAATGTAATATCAAATAGCATCCACACAATGAAATAAATAACTCACAACACAAGAACTTGGTAACCCAGAAACCCAAATAGGTAAAACTGGGGTGGGGATGACACCCACAAAATTCTTCACTACTGCAGTAATAAGGTGTGCCTATTAGGGCTACAAAAGTTGATTGCAAAATGCAATCTACCCTGTTAAAGGTCTGCCCGGTTAAGAGCTAAAGATCATTACAATCTACCCTATGAAAGGATTTCAACTTACAATAAAGTAAGCACTCTATTAGGAGATTTAGAAAGGTCTGCTAGAACCACTCTGTTAAGAGATTTTCACCTGATACAATAATTAGAATGTTTCAAGTAATGATCCTTCATTATGCACTCAGATGTTGATGACTGGTCTACTCTTTCCAGTACCTTCTATGATCTCACAAACTGATATGTCTTTACTCTAATGTTCACTGTGCTATCACTCTGCTTGATCTCTTCTTCTTAACAAAATAACCCTTTGTGCATTTCACTTTAAAATGCAGTCACCACTTCTCTCCACACACACTTACAAAATAGGGTTTAGAAGTAATCTTATATATCTATTCAAGTCTGATAGCGAGATCTAGATCAACGATCAAGATCTAACATTTATGTCTTCAAGACTTTACAATTAATGATTACAATAGGTCATGCATAGGATAAAACAATTAAATGCATTACTAACTCCGTAGGGAAATATTAAATGCGTACATAAGTTGGCCCAAAAATCTTATACAAGTCAGCCTAAACACTTATCCTCAAAGTTTGAGTCATTCTAGACATGTATACAAAAAATGTTCTGCTTGGCACTTAATATCTTTGTGGCTCGGCACTAAGTATCCTACTTGGCTCGGCATGATACAACTCGGCAACCTGAATACTGCTCGGCAATGTTGCTCAGCCTTGCATAGTTTTAGCTCGGCCACAGTGATAGCCAACTAAAACTTCCTAAGTGAATGACTAAGTGTTGGTCACTAATCATCAACAGAACTTAGAGATTAACAATATCCCCCTTTGATATTATTTGCAAAAACACACTTATCATTTCTTCATTTCATTCCATCAAAATGTTGCCTAAGTATACTAAGTACTCCCCCTAGGAATATACTCAGAATTATACATACAAAAATTACATAAAATACATGCCTTCAGAATATATACAAATGTACCTGTTCTTTACTGATTTATCATACTGTATCCTTACCAACTTCCTTATCCTTACCAACTTCCCCCTTGTTTTTGTCATTGATTTCAGGTGGGGTTAAGTTGTACTTGTCCAAAAATTGTTTATGAAGTTGTAGGGTGGATGCAAATGTAGCGTCCCAACTTTCCTTGGCAACCTTCATAACTTCCAATTTTATCTCTAGCTCAGCAGCTAGACTCACTAAACTTTCTGCAGTTGAGAGATTTGCATTTCTCTGTGATAATTCTTTTGCATTTGAAAGTTCCTTTTGTATTACCTCCAAGTGAGGCAACAGGCTTGTCGGAATGGTGATCAATTTGGCCCTAATCCGACCATCTTCAGCCATAAGCTCGGCTATTCTTCATTGTCCATTTATCAACTTAGTAAAATGTAAAGAGCTAGAGGTAGTATCCTTACTCAAAGTATTGCCAGTAGATTTCAAGTCTAACTATAGCTTTTCAACAAGCTGTAGATTATCCTTTGTGAATAATTCAACATCACATAGCTTCCTATACAAAGAATAAATGTTTGTTGTAACTTTCTCCAAAATGTCTACAAGAGTAGAAAGTTCAACCTGTTTCGTTGCAATCTCTTCTAAGATTTTCTCCAAAACTTTGCTCTCAAATCTCCTCTCAGACCATTGTAGAAGTTTTTCATTGCTATTTATATCATCATCAGTTACCTTCTATATAATGTGAACTAACTGATCAATAATTGGAGCTTGAGGAATTTTGTCTTCTAAGTCAAAATCCTTTGCAAATATATCCTTGATGTCATGAAATACTTTCTTTTGCTTCTATTCTATTTTCATTTATTCCTGTCTCTTCTTCCTCTTGAACAATTCCTGAAGAGTCCCTATTTGTTCAAAAGACAATTCATTGGGATCCCATTATGGAATCACAGTTACCTCATCTAGTGTGACATCGAGAATTTGAGACTTCTTCTTCATAACTTTCCTCCTCTTCAATTCTAGTGAGCTGATGCTTGGCTCCATTTTATCAATACCTTTTCCCATGACAATGTCAATATCCATTGCCTCTTTCAATTCTGTCAAGATTTTTTGAGGATCAGACATACTTCCAGTTTTAGGACCTTTGGGAGTGGATGATGCAGAGTGTGGTAGATCAACCAACACTTGCAGTGCCTATTGTTCCTTAGGCTTGTCAACAATATCCTTCATTACTACACCACTATCTAAAACTGTTTTGACAACCTCTAAAATAGGTGGATTTTGTGAAGTTACCTCTTATGCATCTATTTTATTTTTCTCTTCACCTATCTAATCATTGTTTACTTCAATTATCTCATCAAATTTCTCTTCAGATGTAGTGGTCTTTTCTCCTTCAGTCACAGTTTCCTTAATAGGAAAATCAGTGTTTGTTCCACTCGGCATATCCTGTTCCTCGACATTCAAATTGGTGGAATCATCAATTATGTAGTCAATTGGACAGTCTGTAGTCAGATCAACAGAATTTGTTGAGTCTAATGCATCTTTAGTCTTTTCAGTAGCAATTTCATCTTGAGTCATCTGTGGCTCAGGGGTAATCTCAACTTCTTTAGCCTTTTGGTTAGATGTCCCTACATCAGATTTCTTGCCTTTTGGAACTATCAGTCCAAAGATTTCCTTCCAAATCCTTCTACTCTACTGTACTAATCCTTCAATATCATTTTTCAAAATAGTATAACCTCTAAGCTTAGGAAAAAACCTATTCTTATATTCTTCAATGAATTTTTCTCTCTGTTTTGATGTCAACTCAGGTATCACCTTGGCTAAAGTGCCTTCCCTGATCTGTCTCTCTATAGTAAGTGCAAATCCACATTTGCTTGACAGAAACTCATATAGTTCATTCGGCACATGGTTTCCTATCTCTGTAGGAGTTAACTTCAAAGTACACATCATATCTAAGAGTGCTTCCTGAACTTTATGCTTATCTCCAATACTCAGTTTCTCATACTTAATGAATTTGAAAGTAGCTAACCCTGCTGAGTTTCTCAAATTGTCACATACCTAATAAATATTAGCTGGTTTCTTGAATTGTGTTGTAGGTATGTTGTTGGCTTCATTAATCTTAGTCTTTTCATCATCACTATCTGTCCCCAATTGGAGTCTCCTCCTTGGTCTTTTACTGGTTTACTCGGCTCAGCCTTAGGAGCAATTTTAGCTTTCTTTCCATAACTCCTTTCTCCAACCTTCTTCTTTCCATACACTTCTATTTGTACTGCTGGAGAAGTAACAGTGGATGCTCTAGTCCTCTGATGATTAGCTGCAGGAGGTGTATCCTTAGATTTAGCTTTACTCAGCTTGGTTACTATGACAATTGCTAGTTTCTTACCCTTAGCTTTCTTAGTGATCTCGGTAGATGCATTGACTTCCTCTTCTGTAGATATATCTTCTCCTTGTCCAGTGGATAGGCCTAAAGGTGCATCCTCAAGTTCTTCATCACTTCCTAAACCAACCATTTTCTTTAGATTTTTCACAATCTTCTTCCTTTTCCTATCCATGGTTCCCTCCTTTAAACTTCTTAAAATTTTTACTTTAGCTTCATCACAATTACCAAATCTTTCTGTTGTAGTATCAATTGCCTCAACTAGGAGTGCAATGATGGCTGTTGATGCTTCATCAATGTTAATTTCATAGGGAAATGGTTTTAAACATGTTATCCTAGGTGTCACAGCCTGGATATATGTGTTATCCGTATCAACTAGAAAACAAATTTCTTCATAGTGCTTCTCCACTAGTGTTCTAGGAATCCTAGTTCTTAATCTCATTTTCTTTTTAAATTCCATAAAATAGCTCCCCATTATGCTATTGAAATTACTTCCTAATTTCTCAATACATTCACTTATCTGAACTGTAATGGGTCTATCCTTTTTCCAAACAATATCTCCCAATGTAGGAAATGTATCCTGAATGTAGAAAAATATGCATACTAGTAAGGAACCAAACTTACATGATGAGCTCTTAGCTTTTCTGATTGATGCTAGGTTCTTGGCTAGTTGATTTTTCTATAACTCGGCAAGATCATATGTATGATTCTTCTTAACAATCTTCCATACCTGGTAAACGGCTATACAAGGAACACTATCCAGTCGACTTGATTGATAGAACTTATGTGCAATTACTGTTAATTGTAGAGATAGTCATACCTTTGTTGTTCCATATGGCTCTAGTGTTTAGTGTAATTTCCTCTTTGTTGTTATTCTCATTGTCTGTTTCCCATTCACAACAGGATATCTAGTCACTCAATGAATCATGTTTTTAGTTATCTTGACTGGTCCATTATCCAACCACATACACATATCATGAACTCGGCTAAGAATAACCTTAATCCATTCATCTTTGAAACCTTGTGGAAAATCTAGGGCACGAGTTAACCCTTTTTCAGCTAAATATTTGAATTCTCCCTTTAGAACTCCATCAGCACACAATTTGTTGTAGGATTTTCTCAATTCACTATCACCTACTTCACCAATTTTAACCATGTAACACGATCTTACATTGTGGATCATAAGTACCTTGGGTGGAATGGATGAGAGAGCTCCAGTCAAATCACTCTGAATCACACTTTCAGGAATGGCTCAAAAATTGAGGGGTGCACATTCATCACTCCATACTAACTGAATTTGCTCTTGTTCTCCCTCCATACTTTTGACTGGTGTTGAAGAGCTTGCAACCATAATCTTGAATTTAGGGTTCAAAAAATTAAGAATAGAGTACCTCGGCAAGTAGCACTTTGTACTGTTCACCTTAGGATTGTCGACGACACGCTGACAAAATCTTCGATGCTAACTTTGTTAAGATCAATTCTGCAACTACTTCATTCGCTCCATAAATAGTGAAAATCACAAGGTAAAAATGAAGAATAAACTGTTCATCCTTTATAGATTCGAAAGGTCAAGGTAGGTAAGCAATAAATGTTCTTCTTGTTGAGTTAGTGCAAGCCAGCTGTCCTCGGCTTTCTAATACAACTTGCATCCCACTCGGCTCACTAAACTTTTCCATCACAGAACTTACTCGGCCAACAAAATCGACACACACTAAAGAACTCGGCCTTAGTTTCCATGACTGATTCTCGGCACCTATAGTGCAATTTTCTCTTCTCGGCATTTTTTGACTTCAAAATGTGTCCTGGTGCATCTTAACATATGAAAATATGGACTTTTGTACATTTCATGTTAGGAACTGATGTAAGATAATAATTTTAGATGCAGTTCCTTACATACCTCTTTTGCTTAGTTGGAGATGATGTGATCACTTGATCCATTGGATTGGGTGATCTCGGCTGTACTAGCTTCACTGCTGCATGGCTCAGATTTCTTAACCCATGTCTTGTTCATCTATGCTCTAATTTTCTCAACAGTAGGAGAAGGTACCCTAGTCTTACAATCTTTCCTTGTATGACAAATTTTCAGACAACTGTGACAAACTAGGCTTCCATTCATCCAACTCTTAGACTTTCCACTAAAATGTGTCCTTATGTAGTTTTCTGGAACATGTCCATACTCACCGCAGTAATGACAACTATGCCATGTATTGTAATACCAATTGTAATTATTGCCTTTTCTTGGTGACTTCTCTTGTATCTTTGATGTCCTTTGATGTTGACTTCTCAGATCTCAATTCATCTTTCAACTGACTGTTCTTAGATCTAAGATTTACAATGTCTAATTCTTTCCTACTGATCTCCTGATTCATAAGTAGCAGTTGATTTGCCATGTCAACTTGATTGACTGTCATTGTTTGTACATCATGTGTTCTTTCATCAAGTCTGATAGTCATCATTCTTTTGTCTTTTTCTTCCATAGCCTTGTCATCTTTGGCTTTATTTTTCTGTTCAACAACTTCACACATTCTTATTGATTGGGCTTCTTGTTCCTTTTTCAAGTTTCTAACTTCTTCACATAGTGCACTATTATTTTCCAGTAGATCTGCTATTGGTGCATCACTCTCAGTAGAATCTCCATTCTGAAATAGATTTGTGGTGTCCTCTTCCTGATAATGAGTGTCATTCATTTGTTTGGAAAAATCTTTCCTTTCTGTCAAGGACTTCTTTAATTCTTTTCTTGCTATCTCAAGCTATTGTAGTGCTAGCTGAATATCAATCTTTTGATTCTGAATGACTTTACCCATCTTGTAGATCTCCGTTTCAAGATCTATATTCTCAAGCTGATTATGAATTTCTAGAGAACTAAGCTCTGATACCAATTGTTGGAAATACAATAATGGGAAAGAAAGATACTGAGAGGGGGGGGGGTGAATCAGATCTTCAAATTTAAACACTTAAAAAAAACTGATCCACATTCATACATATATGAATCTAATGTAATATCAAATAGCATCTACACAATGAAATAAATAACTCACAACACAAGAACTTGGTAACCCAGAAACCCAAATAGGTAAAACTGGGGTGGGGATCACACCCACAAAATTCTTCACTACTACAGTAATAAAGTGTGCTTTTTAGGGCTACAAAAGTTGATTACAAAATGTAATCTACCCTGTTAAAGGTCTGCCCAGTTAAGAGCTAAAGATCATTACAATCTATCCTGTGAAAGGATTTCAACTTACAATAAAGTAAGCACTCTATTAGGAGATTTAGAAAGATCTTCTAGAACCACTCTCTTAAGAGATTTTCACCTGATACAATGATTAGAATGTTTCAAGTAATGATCCTTCGTTATGCACTCAGATGCTGATGATGGATCTCCTCTTTCCAGTACCTTCTATGATCTCACAATTTGATATGTCTTTACTCTACTGTTCATTGTGCTGTCACTCCTCTTGATCTCTGATTCTTAACAAAATAACCCTCTGTGCATTTCACTTTAAAATGCAGTCACCACTTCTCTCCACACACACTTACAAAATAGGGTTTAGAAGAAATCTTATATATCTTCAAGTCTGATAGCGAGATCTAGATCAACGATCAAGTTCTAATACTTATGTCTCCAAGACATTACAATTAATGATTACAATAGGTCATGCATAGGATAAAACAATTAAATGCATAACTAACTCCGTAGGAAAATATTGAATGCATACATAAGTCGGCCCAAAAATCTTATACAAGTCGGCTTGAACACTTACCCTCAAAGTTTGAATCATTCCAGACATGTATACAAAAACTATTCTACTCGGCACTTAACATCTCTGTCGCTCACCACTAAGTATCCTACTCAGCTCAGCATGATACAACTTGGCAACCTGAATACTGCTCAGCAATGTTGCTCGGCCTTGCATAGTTTTAGCTCGGTGATAGTGATAGCCAACTAAAACTGCCTAAGTGAAAGACTTAGTGTTGGTCACTAGTCATCAACAGAACTTAGAGATTAACAATTTCATGGGAAAAATTTGGAAAACCTAAAGATAATGGGGGTTTAGGTTTTCACAGAATCTTTGAGAGGAACCTAAGCCTAGGGGCCAAAATTTCTAGAAAAATGTACGAATTCCCACAGAGCCTATGGACTAACTATTCAAAATCAAATATCTCTACATAGATGATCCGGCAAGAAGTTTCACTATTAGCGATCCCCGATGGGTTCTAATATGTGGAACTTCATTGTTAAAAGTAGAGTTACCATCCTACCCCACCTCTCGTGGACTATTAATTTGGGTAACCAGGATCACTTATGGTAGGACTCATGGAATGGTTCCCCCGAGATATCTATCAACCCAAATTTGCAGCAAGCTCCAACCATCTTGGAAGAACACTGGGGAGTTAAAGTGGCTGACTATTTGACCTGCGAAGAAGGGGTGATCAAATGGAAAGACTTCTCTCTTTTACCTATACCCGAGGCAAAAAAGTTAGAATTAGAGGGTATCCCAAAGTAAAGGTTCTTGTATATTAATGGCTCCATGGATAAGCTCGTTTGCACAAAGAGTAACTCAGGAAGATATACAGTGAAAGAGGGATATAAGAATCTTGTCTCAAATCCTAAGGAGTCGAATCCAATAGTCAAATTTGCTTGGCACAACTCAATTCTACCTAAAATTGGGATATTCTTGTGGTTAGCAATTCAAAACAATATTTTATTAAGCACAAGACTTAAAGGCCTTGGCATTACTGATACTTTCCCTTGTCTATTATGTAATAAGGACATGGAGGATACTAACCATCTACTAGTTGCATGCGATTTTGCACAAGAAGTGTGGAAATGGACAATAAGTAAACTTGAGTAGCATGACCCCCTACCCGCTACCCTAGACTTGATTCTGCAATAGTGGCCTTTTCTTCACTAGGATTCATTCTTCTTAGTAATTTGGCGAGTTCTTCCAGCTGCAATAGTATTGTGTCTGTGGTTGGAGAGAAACAAGAGGATCTTTAGAAAACAAGTATCTTCCGTGGATCAAGTATGTAGAGTGGTCGAGAACTATGTGTAAAAAATGGTTAATGCTTACATCTACAAAGCTAATTCTCTCTCGTCCACATACACATCCATTGATAATGCTATACTCAAAAAATGTAAACAAATTACAATTTCATTGGTAGAATGCCTAAGAAACAAGTTAGAAAAGATATCAAATGGAGCCCTCTCGATGCCCACTATACTAAACTAAATTTAGATGGAGCATGCAAAGGCAACCATGACAAATTAGGTGCAGTTTTTTTTTAAAGAAATAATAACAAATATATCTTAGACGCAGCCCACTATAGGCTTCTAGATGGCTCAAATAATATGGCCGAGGCTAGGGCTATCTTATGTGGGGTCAGATTCGCTATCCGACTATGAGTGAAAAACTTACACATAGAAGGGGATTCCTTTTTAATTATCTCCTACCTTACTACAAAGGCATCAATAAACTGGGAAATACAATATTTTCTACAAGAAGTGGCTAAACTCCTCACATGTTTTGCATCCTTTACTATATCACACTGCTATAGAGAAGCGAATAGATTTGCTGACTGGCTGGCAAATCAAGGGGTGAGTGAGGATGAGGTAGATTGGGAAATGACCTACTCGTGGATCCACTGGGATAAGTTACTGAGTTTATTACATGATGAATGCTATCAGGAAAAGATGTTAGGAAAACAAGGGGTTTTGAGCATGGGAAACCGGCGATCACATGGTAATCAGTTTTAAAATGTACCTAAAAGTCAGTTTTGTCAGTATTTATAGATGGTTATGAGGGGTAATGAAATGTGGCGGTTGTTCAACTAATACTCAGTACAAACTATAGCACCCACATTTCTTGATGAGTATTTCAAGTTTCTCTCTCGTGGTAGGATTTCATGTACATGAGGTAAGAAAATAGATGTGGCATCAAGAAAACTCCAGATGTGGCCTATGAGGTACACAGTACAGATACAAATCTCAGAAGTGCTAGATTTCACTTGGAGTGATAGAAGAGTGTACAGATATTTTCCAATCCATAGCAACGTCCAAAATTATGATGTTAGATAGCCCGATATGATGGCTTAGGCGATAATGGACTATTTATTCTCTCAGTGTGAGAGAACTACTAACAACAGTTTCCAAATTTCAACCTAGTAGATAGGCTCTAGAATTTTATTTTCTCAGTAAATATGGATTAGAGATGGATTAATAAGAGAATAAACCTACCTTTGAAAGACTAGGAACAACCATTGTCAACCCCATATTTAAATAGGCACATGAAGGTTGCATTTAATCAGTTGGTCGGTGACATTATGGAGGCCATTAGGAGTATAAATGGTGACAGAATCCTACTTCTGGATGCTCCAAGGCACATCTACCATTCTAAGGTAGTCTCATTCTTCCTTTGGACAATTGGTATGATATGCTCCTAGATTATAAATTTTTTATGCAGATTGTGACAAAGCTCCTGAAGCTGGAATTTGCAACAGGGTTGACATTACAAGGGGAACTTAATGGGTATTCCCTTCGGGGATCAAATTCTTGGGTTCGGGGTTTATTTCCACCTTCTCACCTTGAATACAGGAAGGAACTTGTCTACCTTTATGACATATCTAAACACTAAGATAATACTAATCCTACCCTCACCCTACACCCTATTACTAAACCGTACATCCTAATCATAAAAAACACCTTAACCCTAACCCTAATGCTAACTCTAAATCTTACCCTAACCATAACCCTAAACCTAACCCTAACCATAAAAACTATCATAATCCTAACCCTAATCCAAACCCATAATCATACATCCTAACTTTGAAAATCATCATAGCCCTAACCCTAATCCTAACGCTAACCCTAACCCTAACCCTAACCCTAACCCTAACCTTAACCCTAATTATAACCCTAATCCTGATGTTGACCATTGCTCTAACCATTAAGATCATACAAATCATATCCCTCACCATACACCATATTCCTAAACTGTACATCATAACCCTAATCCTAACTCTAACTCTAACCCTAACCCTAACCCATAGCCATACATACTAACTCTAAAAATTCTCCCTAACTATAACTCTAACCCTAACCCTAATACTAACCCTAACTCTAATTGTAACCCTAACCCTAACCTTAATTGTAACCCTAATCATAACCATAAAAATACCCTAACCCTAACCCTAACACTAACCCTAACCCTAACCATAAAACTCATCATAAACCTAACCCTAACCCTAACCCTAACCCTAACCCTAATCCTAATACTAACACTAACCCTAACAATAAAAATCACCCAAACCCTAGCCCTAACGCTAACCCTAAACCTTACCCTAACTCTAACTCAAACCCCAACCCTAACCCTAAAACTAACTCTATCCCTAACCCTAAAACTAACTCTAACCCTAACCCTAACCCTAACCCTAACCCTAACTCTAACACTAACCCTAACCCTAACTATAACTGTAACCCTAAGCCTAACACTAATCTTAACCCTAACCCTAACCCTAACCCTAACCCTAACCTTAACTCTAATAATAACCCTAATCCTAACTCTAACCCTAACCCTAATTGTAACCCTAAGCGTAATCCTAACTTTGACCCTAACTCTAACCTTAACCTTAAGCCTAACTCTAATCCTAACCCTAATCCAAACCCATAACCATACATTACAACCGTAGAAATTCACTCTAACCCTAAATGTAAAAATCACCCTAACCCTAACTCAAATCCTAACCCTAACCCTAACCCTAACCCTAACCATAAAAATCATGCTAACCCTAAAAATAACCCTAATCCTAACCACAACCCTAATCCTAACACTAACTCTAACCCTAATCCTAACACTAACTCTTACCCTAACTCTTAACCTAACCCTAATGCCAACGTAACTATAATTGTAACCCTAACCCTAACCCTAATACTAAGCCTATCTCTAACAGTAACCCTAACCCTAACCCTAACTCTAACTATAATCCTAGCTCTAACCCTAACCCTAAGCCTAGCACTAACCCTAACTCTGACCCTAACTCTAATCCTAACCGTAAGCCTAACTCTAATCCTAACCCATAATCGTACATTACAGCTATATAAATCCACCCTGACCCTAACCCAAACTATAAAAATCACCCTAACCCTAACCCTAACCCTAACCATAACCCTCATCCTAATCCTAACTCTAAGCCTAATCCTAACTCCAACCCCAACCCTAATCCTAAACCTAACACTAACTCTAACCCTAACCCTAACTTTAACCCTAACTCTAACCCTAACCCTAACCCTAACCCTAACCCTAACTATAACTGTAACCCTAACCCTAACCCTACTTCTAACTGTAACCCTAACCCTAACACTAACCCTAACCCTAACCCTAACTCTAACGATAATACTAACTCTAACCCTAACCCTAAGCCTAAGCCTAACCCTAACCCTAAGCCTAACTCTGACCGTAACTCTGACCCTAACCATAAGCCTAGCTCTAATCCTAACCCTAATCCAAACTCATAACCGTACATTGCAACTATAAAAAATACCCTAACCCTAACCCTAACACTAACCCTAACCATAACCCTAACCCTAACCCTAACTCTAACTTTAACCCTAACCTTAAGGGTATGTGCAAGATCATGGGGGGCCAAACTATGCCCTTAAGTGGCAATAAAAAATCAACAAAATCAGGGTTAGTCAACTTGACGTGAAAATTTGAACTAGCTATCAACTTAATATCAAAAAGTTGTAAGAATAGAATCTGTACGAGATTGAATGTAGTTTCTAAAATACTAGGCCTTTTCTGAAAAAAAGTTAATATGATTCGTGAACATTATAGATTTCAATGCAATAGTATGTAAAAATTGCAGGAAAAAAATAAGAAGTAGGTGTATGTCTGACCACCTTAATCATAATCAAATGATAATATTTTTTTATAAGATTTTATATATAAGTAGTAGACTCCTTCCCGGATGTGATGCATATTTGTGTAATTTTATGCTAAAAAAATAATTAATTATGAATTATCTGCTACAATGTTTTCAGAATTAAAAAAACTCTCGTGTCTGACCACCTTAACTCATTGAAAACTTTACGAAATTCAAAAAAATAAAAAATTTTCTTATAGTAGGTGAAGCATAGAATGTGACGCATTTTTCAGTTTTCAAAAATGTTATACCGTCTGAAAGTTATAGCCATTTTTCAATCAATATATAAATCAACACTTTAGAGGTAACTCAATTGGAAAATAACTAATAATTACTTACCGAATTCAAAATTTGACAGCAATTATATCGATAGAAAGTTGATAATCACCTTAAGATACCCTTTTCATTTCATCAAATTCAGGTCCAAAAAAAGTCGTCTGCTACATGGTCGAACTCTGGAACTCAGAGAAACAGGGGAAAAACACGTTTTTGAGACATTTGAAGAGTTTACCAGGTAGGTATGGTGCACAAAGCAATACTGAGCCTAACCGGGTACTCAATAAAGTCGGTAGAATTTTTAATTTTTAATTTTCCCTCCCCTTTCTCCCTCTTTCCCTCCCCTTTCTCCATACTTCATATGATATTATATATATTATATATATTAGATAATATATAATATCTATTATATATTGA
>MU228290.1:870866-888859 GCA_018584345.1 Thuja plicata | reverse complement strand
AAAGGGGTCATGGGGTCTTCCTAAAGGTTCTAATGTGTGATAAGGTGTACTAGGACCCCCAGAAAGACCCCATGACTTATTTTGGCCCATTTGAATGTTCAAATGTGTCCTAAGGGGTCCTATGACCCCTTAGGACACACTTGACCGTTCAAATGTGTCAAAAGGGGTCATGGGGTGTTCCTAGGAGTCCTAATGTGTGATAAGACGTACTAGGACCCCCAGAAAGACCCCATGATCCCTTTTGACCCATTTGAATGTTCAAATGTGTCGTAAGGAGTCATACGACCCCTTAGGACACACTTGACCATTCAAATGGGTCAAAAGGGGTCGTGGGGTCTTAATGCATGATAAGATGTACTAGGACCCCCAGGAAGACCCCATGACCGCTTTTGACCCATTTGAATGTTCAAATGTGTCCTAAGGGGTCCTACTACCCCTTAAAACACACTTGAGAATTCAAATGTGTCAAAAGGGGACAAAATCCACTCATTTCGTATGAAATATAATCACATTTAGTATACAATAAATGTTCAAGTTTGTGACGAATGAGCAATAAACATTATCTTCCCAATACAAAGGATAAATTTTAAGGAAGTGTAAACCTTTTGCATTAAGAATGGTGTTTAATTTAGGGTTTAAGGACATGTGATCTACTATCTGTGCTATTTCCATACCCATCTATCATTACTACACAAGTCTAAACTTACTGCATCACAGTCTTTAATTATCGCAGGGACATGCCTCCATGCACAATAAAGCAGCATCAGGCTCTACGACAATGGCTAAAAATGAAAGAATTTGCACCTCATTCCCTTCCTTCTTTCACCATGCCATATGCCCACCCCATACACTATATAAAACCATTTTCATGTATTCACACCTTGTTATAGCAGGATGGATGGATGGATGCTTCCCAACAGAGAAATCATTGGAGATATATAATTAACAATTGCAGGTCTTGAGAGAAAGGTTGTGTCTAGATTCCATCAAAAAAAGATTCATTTATACAAAGATTTTAGAAAAATTAAAATTTTAGCAAGCAATTTGAAATTATAAGACCTATAATTAGTGAGATTTGAAATTGAAAACCAAATTAGAGGGTATTGTGGAGGAGGAAAAAATTCTTCTGTCCATGGATTCAAACTGGTATTCATGGCTACCAATAATTATTTTTCCTGTAATCCTCAAAACAAACCACTATGCGATGGCAAATTCAGAGGGTATTGTGGAGGAGGAACAAATTCTTCTGCCCATGGATTCAAACTGGCAGTCATGGCAACCAACAATTGTTTTGCCTGCAATCCTCAAAACACACCACTCTGCGATGACAAATTTAGAGGGTATTGTGGAGGAGGAAAAAATTATTCTTCCCATGGATTCAAACTAGCAGTCATGGCTACCAACAATTGTTTTTCCTGTAATCCTCAAAACACACCACTCTGCAATGGCAAATTCAGAGGGTATTGTGGAGGAGGAACAAATTCTTCTGCCCATGGATTCAAACTGGCAGTCATGGCTACCAACAATTGTTTTGCCTGCAATCCTCAAAACACACCACTTTGCGATGACAAATTTGTATTGGAAAAAAAATAAAAGAATGAAGAACCTAATTCTGAAAGCTTTGGCAAAAACAAAAGGGTTCCAAGTGCCCTGCTCGGCAGTGCTGCTGTTTTCTTGTCAAGTCCTGAAAAAATAATGTTTCATCAAATGTTTAATTTAATTAATTTTATTGAGATGTGTTGTACAATGAAAGAAAGATTAAAAATATATCCTTTTATTATCTAAATAATTAGTAATGAAAAAACATAGCTAAATTTAGGGTTTTAATGTTTTCACAATGAAAATGCTGAATGTAGTCGCAGGCAGCAGAAATGAGGAAAATAGCTTGCAGGTTTTGATTTATGCCGTAGGTTTTGGGTACCCGATTAGGCTTGTTCTTTGGTGTCAGGTTTTCCCAGGTGTACTGACACCCAGGCCTACTAAAAAGTCAACAAGCGCTTTCATGCACTTTTGGACGAGTGAAAAATGGATTTTTTTCACATCGCCACTTTTTGGCCCCCCATGATCTTGCACATACCCTTAACCCTAATCCTAACCATAACCCTAACCCTAAACCTAACCATAACTCTAACTCTAACCCTAACTCTAACCATAACCATTAATCATAAAATGTCTTCCATGTTTTGTTGCGACTGCTACTAGCTTATATATACCTATATATATAATACATCGAGAGTAATCCTTCTCGAGTACCTATTTTAATCAACCCTAATCCACATTGAAAATAGGCACACTGGAAAAGGATTACTCGTAGCATATTATATATATAGGTATATATAAGCTAGTCGTAAACTAAAAAACAAGCATCGGGTGACAGGCTCGTAAAAGAATGGTTTATATGTATCAAAATTAAAATACGAGAGAAGCATTTAAATTTTTATGGGATAAAAAACCAAGGGCAACATTTTGTAATTAAAACAATAGTTTCGGTGCTAATGACAACAAGAGTTTGAAGAGCTAATGAATAGCCTCAGGCAAATAAATAAATAAATAAACAAAAATCTTGCTCATAATATTATAAAAAAAATAGAGTAAATCAGATAAAAAAGCACCATAAAAGCTAAATATACTCTCCACTTCCTATGCATATGAAAGATAAAAAAGATAAAGGTTTTCAATGCTCACGAGAACGACACAAGATTATCAAAATAGAGAATGTCAGATCTATCAATACAACCCAATACGTATGAAGTGGAATGGTCACTTACGCTGGTTGTTTGTAATAGCTGGTAATGGTGACTATTCTATTAATGTATTATGCCACTTGGAATACCATTTTCATTTGGCAATTATAGATAATGTATTATGACTCTTGGAAAATATTAAATACAGATAAAAATTTATTATCTATTAAAAAAATAGTTTAGTTTATCTTTTATTTTATACAGATATAGAGCCTTACTAACGTCACCACACACGTAGAAAATGTTGAAATGAAAAAGCACACAAGGCAAGACGAAACAAGTCTTGCCCTCTCCACATGGGAACTAAGTAGTTGGCGTATGTTGCAAGGCACTAAGATTTTTAAAAAAATCCATTTTTGTACTTCTTCAACATGTTGGAAGATATTTCTATTTTTACTTCATTATTCTTAAGGAATCATACATAATTATGTCAACCTTAATGTCAGCTTAAAACTGCCAATTTTATAAGTACAAAGAGGTAAAAGTTATATTTCAACCTTGTTTTAGAAGTACAAAATATTATTTGGGAATGCATTCTTTAACAACTTCGGAGACTTCCGCAAAGAGAAATTGGATCTCTTTGAAACCTTAAACTCTCTTCAGGCCCAACTGGCGTTTAAAAGCTACCCACCCTAGATTTAGGTGGAGGAGGAATTGACTAGGCACAAGTGGCAGGAAACCCTAAAAAAAGAAGAAATCTACTGGAAGCAGAGATCTAGAATCCAGTGGCTTGCTGAAGGGGAGAGAAACACTGCCTTCTTCCATAGGTCTGCCAACATACATAAAAGAAGAAATACCATCTCTTCTCTTATCGATGAAGGAGGGAACAAAGTCAAGGAAAAGGATAAAATTAACCAGGCTACGATTAACTACTTTAAGGGGTTGTACTCTGAAAAAGGCCCTACGTGTCCAAACAACATAAAAAACCAGCTCCTGGACCATATCCAAAGTGCTATTACTCTTAGTGACAATGACATGCTTACGAAGTGGGTCTCTGATGATGAGGTCAAGAAGGTAGTCTTTTCTATGGGAGCTTACAAAGCCCCCAGACTTGATGGCTTCCCTCCGGTGTTTTTTCAGAAATACTGGGAAATTGTGGGGACTGATGTTACTAGAGCTGCCAGAGACTTCTTTAGGACTGGGTACCTCCTCAAACAACATAACCAAACCTATATTGTGCTGGTCCCTAAGCATGACAATCCTACTACTATGATGGATTTTAGACCCATTGGCCTATGCAATACCTTTCTACAAGATCCTTACCAAAATCCTAATTGGCAGAATCAAGCCTCTTCTTGATAAAATTATCTGCAATACTCAGAAAGGTTTTGTGCCGGGTAGACAAATCCTTTATGCAGCCATTGTCACCCATGAAATTATCCATTCTATGGACAGAAGAAAATTCCCAGGTATGGCTTTTAAACTGGATATCTCTAAAGCTTATGACAAAGTTAACTGGTCTTTTCTGCTTAAATTCCTTGCTAAAATGGGCTTTAATGAGAAGGTTATCCAAATTATACAAGAATGTACTCAAACTGTTAGCTTCTTTGTTCTTGTCAATGGCTCCCCTAGTGGCTATTTTATTCTGGAGAAGGGTCTTAGATAGGGAGACCCTCTCTCCCCCTACCTCTTTATTATGGTGGCTGATGTGCTTAGTAGGAACCTATGTATGTTGTCCGCTACGGGAAGAATCAAAGGCATCAAACCAGCTTCTACCCTCCCTCAGGTGGTGTTGGAATAGTTTATTGATGAAAATTTCCCCTTTGGGTATTCCTTAGTGATTGAGGCCAGACAATGGAAAAAAATTCTAGAAAGCTATGCTTGGGCTTCTAGACAGTGTATTAACTATCAAAAGAGCCAACTGTTCTTCTTCAATACCATTGTGGAGTTACAAAATAAGGCGCTTTAAATTTTGGGTTGTCTGGTAGTTTCGCTCCCCTCTACCTACCTTGGCCTCCCCCTCACAGTCAAAGTGGTGTCCCAATATTTTTGGAATTCCATCCTTGAAAGAACCCAGAGGAAATTGGCTGGTTGGAAAGGGAAGGTTTTAAGCAATGCTGGCAAACTGCAGCTAGTGGCCTCCACTCTCCAAGGGATCCCTATTTACTTCCTTTCCCTTTTTAAAATCAAAAGCAATATGGCCAATAAACTAGAAAAGATTCAGAGAACCTTTCTATGGGCAGGGTCTGAAGAAAAGAGGAGGATTTCGCTTGTCAATTGGGACATTGTATGCCTCCCAAAAAAAATGGGGGGACTGGGCCTAAGGAAAATAGATCTTATAAATAAGGCCCTTACTACGAAGGTGGCATGGAAGCTCATAGAGGGAAAAATGGATTGGTGCAGATTAATGGAAGCTAAGTACCTCCAAGGACATCCCAACGGAGGATATTTCACAACAGTGACCTCCCAAGTGTCTCCAAACTATGGATGAACATATGTAAATGTAAGACCCTTCTGTCTAAAGGAGCTTTCTGGCAAATTGGAAATGGGAGATCCATCAAATTTTGGAATGACCACTGGATCATGAATCAACCTAACCTAGGCCACAGATTCAAACCCCTTATTAACTATCTCAGACTGAACCTGGGTAATAGAGCCTCCAACTACATCTATGGTAGAGACTGGGTGGATATTCCTAATTAGACAAGGGATAGATTGGACCTGCAAAACTTGGCCAAGGACCTCATGGATAACCTGATTAATATAAAAATTTTAGGGAATGATGACTCTATTATCTAGGGCCCCACCTAGGAAGGTACTTTCTCTATTAAATCTACGTACAATCTTCTTCTAAAGGAGGAGAGTAACCCAGAAGATTGGAAGATGGTGTGGATCCCCCAGCTCATGCCAAAAATTAATTTCTTCTGGTGGCCTCTAATGCATGGTAAGGTTCTGACCCAAGATAATCTCATAAAAAGAGGCTTCTCAATGGCTAATAGATGTGTCCTATGTAAGAAGGAGGAAGAAATGGTAAACCACCTCTTCATCCATTGTGATTATACCACCAGCATCTGGCAAGGGATCATCGGGAAATTGGGTACCTTGTGGGCCCTGGGTAGAGAAGTTCATCAATTTAACAATTTGAGATCCCCTTCCAACCACCCCCTACTCCAACTCCTCTGGCGTATGCTTCCCCCTCACATATGATGGACCATTTGGAAGGAAAGGAACAACATGATTTTCAGAGAGAATAGTAACCAGCCTGAGACCTGCCTCCATATTGGAACTAAACTCCTATGTGCGAATGCCAGAATGGCTAATTGGAAGCTTCCTACCTATCCTCCTACTATCTAGGAAGTTAGAATTTCTGACAACTGGAACCTCCTGGATGGGTTCACCAGGTTTGATGATGCAAAAAGGATAGCTAGAAATACTACCAGATGGACCGCCCCTCCAAGAAGATGGACCAAATTAAATTTTGATGGGGCAGTTAATAACCTTGGTCATGGAGGGGGAGGAGTGATAAGAGATCACAATGGAACTTGGTTGCTGGCTTATGCTGGTCCTATAAATAACTGCACTGTCACCTAGGTGGAAGGAACGACCCTTCTTTGGGGGATTAAATTTGTGAAACAAATGAACCTCAGACAGCTTGAAATTGAGGGGGATTCGAAAGTGGTTGTTGAGGCCATCAATAGTGGTGCAAGTTTAGGATGAGGTGCTAGACCTATCATTGGAAAGCTGCAAGCTTCTCAATAGATTTCAGTGCATGACTATAGGCCACACGTATAGGGAGGGGAATTCAGTCACTGACTCAATGGCTGCAATTGGCCTAAAACAAATCAAACTCAATAGTTGGAGGGTGATTAGTGACTTACCTCCGGTGACACATCAACTCATCATGGGAGAAATGAATACTACAGTTTAAATGTTCTAGGCTATCATATTCATTATGGATTCTTACTTGATCACATGTTGGTGTGTTTGGGTGAATTTCACGATTATGAAAAGGAAAACTCAAATTCCCATAAAGAATTATCATTACTTTTTGAATGTGTGGAGTAAGAGTTGTCTGAATCAAAGGATTTTTTTGGCTATCCTTGATATTAATGCTATTATTGCTTTTAATGGTGCCTGGAGATCTATTATATCTGGCGGTATAGAGCCCGGTTTCCAAAATTTTCAAGACTAGCTTTTTATGTATAAGCTTTCCTCCGAAAGGGTTTATGATTACAAGTGGTTTTTTATGGCCTACAAAAATGCTCGGCTCTTAGACCTCAAAGATATTCTAGCACAGGAAGAGCAGACCCTCGAAATGGGAGGCAACATTCTCCACATTGAGCCTGATAACATCCATGAGACTTTCACTTCTGTTGCGTTGGTGACTCATTACTGCAAAGAAACTGACATTTGGGGTTTCATGGAAAGAATGAAGGGTGGACATGACGAGCGAATCTCCAAGCAATTCGTCAAATCCTAGAACAATAAGAGTGTTTCAGTTGGGGTCATTCACTTCTAGCTGAATGAAGAGGTCATAGACAAGGCAACGGGGCTCCCTATAACGGGGAGGAAATACAAAAAGACTAGTCAGAATACCCTACCAGCCTCAAACAATTTTTCAAGGACGGTGAGCTTCCGGTGAGAAAACATGGGGGTTTCAACAGGGAGGAGCTGCCAAAATTCTGGCCAAAAATTTTCCTCATCGTGATGAAGTACTTCATGTTGGAAGGTAAGTTCACTATGTTTTACAACTACCACTTTCTGTTCCTGAATCATATTAGGAACAAAGATTTAATTTCCATTCCTTTCTATCTCCTACACTCCATTGAGAGCAATGTCCTTGATATTCAAGCCAACCCTGATAGAGCTATCCTTCATTAGGGCCTCCTCCTCTGCCTCTACCAATTTCATAGAGCCATCTTCTTGGCACCCCAACCCCCTCTAATTATCCATATGTTTCCCCAGGAGGATCCCATAGCCAAAACTGAAAAGACCACCCTTTCCTACTCCCAGTCCACCCGTATCAAACAAGAGTCTGTGATGGCCGATAAAAAAGATACAACACAAAAAAAAAGTTTCAAAAACCCTCCTAGTAGGAAGGAAGGTCAGGAGGAGTCCTATGTCTCTGAGTCTGTGGAGTACATTGAGGGGAAAGAGGCTGATAGTACCCCTGAGATGGACTATAGGCCCAAAAAAAGAAAAATTATGGAGAGCCAGGTTAATCTAGAGGTGGATTTGAGTGGCTCAGGTCACCGGAGGTCAAATAGAATTGCCAAGGAGCAATGTAAAATTAGGATGATGGAAACGGCCTCCAAAGAGCTCTCCCTGTCTAAAAATGATTCCCATTCCACTAATTCCAAGAATGGTTCCTCAGATGGTTATATGAGTCCCTCTAGGACTAGAAACACTCCTCTACCTAACCCCTTGCAAACCATGGAAACCCCCAACAACCCTACCCAGCCCCGAGCCCCACTCAAGAACCTAAGGACAAGCCACATACCGCGGCCAAGGAGGACAAAGACAAATTTACTGGCACCCTTAAAAGAAGGTTCTTGAACTTAGACAAGGACATTGGGGAGATTAAGAAGAACATGCAGGACCTGATGAACCATTGTATGAGGACCAAAAAATTTTCCCTAAAGGTTATGCATGTTTCGGCTACAACCCTCTGTAATGTGCAGGAAAAGCTGGTGGGCGGCAAGCTGGAAGATGACGAGGACAACAAAGACCTGTTCCTATTTCTGCAGGAGGAGTGGGCTAGGACTCTGCTATCCAAATAGCTAGGTGGGAAGAACTAGTCTCTGGTGAACATGTGCTGGTTAATTTTGGCTGGTCTTGGCCCTCAGTTCCCCTGTTTTGTTGTTCGTAACATTGTTAGTTTTTATTTATTTTTGTGCAGCCTTGTGTGGCTTAATACTGATACATTTTATGCTACTGTTTGTCTTAAGCTTTCTGGTTTAATTCGGTGGCTCAGTACTGTGACTTATGTTTTTGATAGAGGCAGAGGTAATATGGTGTCTATGCTATTAAACTACTATACATGCTTTGACTAGTTCCATTAATATGTTGTTAATGTGCTTCTAGTCCTTTGTTCCACGGGCCAACACCCTCGCAGCTTTTTTCTATCAAAAACATTTTTAGAATATTAAGAAAGTATATAAAATTATGTTAGAATTTTTTTTTAAAAGGTATTTGGTTGGCTACATTTTGGTAAATAATTTTTAAGAGGCATTTGTTGTATATATGTTTATTTTGGTTAGTCTATATTAATTTTAAGATTAAAAATCTAATAAGAGGTAGTCTATTATACATTTTCAAAGTTTATTTTATTGAAATGATGCAAAGATTACAAAATAATAATACAAGAGAGGGCAGCATTGACAGCCATAGAAACTTAACAGCTATCAAATAAATTCAGAAAAGACTATAGTCATGGGAACATAACATTAGGTTGTTGTTCACAATTGATTTTGTTCACCTCTGGTTTTTTTTTCAAATGTTCAGATATGTAAATTTGGTAACATGATATATTACATATCTATGGATATATGGTTCGTTATCATTATTTTATGTAAATTTAATTTTTTTTAAAAATTGGACAAATGAACCAAGTTAGTATGAACTTTTAAGCAAAACAACTTTATGTTCTTTTACACTCACACACATAAATATAGTTAACACTTTTGTAATAAATTAAACAAACTTTAAAAAAAAAAAAAAACTATACATGTTGTGTTTCTATTCATAGATATAGGATGTGGATCATTGACATCCTTCATCTTAGTGTTAAGGATTAAAATTATTTATTATGTTAAAACTATTTATTATGTTAAAATTTCTTGAGACTTAAAACTCTAGGTCATCCCTGATGTGGTTGAGTCTTCACACATGTTTTTATAGTTTTTAGTCTTTATGAAGGGTATGAATAATCAACCTCCTTCAAGTGCTAAGGTAGAATGTTGTCTATTTAGCCAAATCCATTTAGAACTTAAATCTAACTTAATTCCTTATGGTGATATGACCACCAAATGTATCATTTCAGCTTAAGTGTTTTCTTTTGGAAGACCCAACAAGACTTCAACACAAAAATAAAAAAAAACTAATGACAATAATTACATGTGAAGTTGACGAATTGCATAGTAAATTGAGTGTTGTTCTTTTATGGTCAATTTAGATGAAAATAAAGTTTTAGATTGGTAATATTTATGTTGGATTAAGAAATAAACAGTTACAGATTCAGAAATTTAAAAAAATAAAGCATTTTAAAATTAATTAAACATGACAAGTTAATCATTCACAGCTAACACTACTGAGATCATGAATTCCATAGCAAAGCTTTTCTACATTATTAACACTATTCTTAATACATTTTAGTTTTTCTTGGTACTTAATAGAAAGTGTAGTGTTAAGTGATTTTATTTTTTATTTTGGGTGGAATCGTTTTAAATACCTAATTGTATAGTTATTTGTAGTTATTGAAAAATTAGTTTTTTAGATGTCTAAAATATATAGTATTGTTATAATTTTTTTGAATTTTAAAACTTTTTTTTTTAAATTTTTTTTTTTATAGTTATATACTCTCTTTTTTAATTATTTTAAATAGTGAAACTTGTATAGATTCAATATGAAGCATTGAATATGTAAGAATGATAGAATTAAAAGTAGAATTACTAGAAGAGAAATATAAATTGTTATGCAAATGAAAACAACATAACTTTAACCATGTATGATAGGGTTTGTTAAGGTCATTTGTAAAACAAAATGTCACATACATATTGTTTGGATTCACTCAAATAAAAAATTAGTATTCTGGAAATCAAGTTCGTATTACTTTGTATCAACTTTCAATTTTTCATGTTTTCACAATTTTAACTTTATTTTACCTATATTTCTTTTATATTACTAATTGAGTCACTTTTCATTATCAAATAAATTAATCACTTAAATGATGTGAAAAATATTGATAAAATACATGGTTCAACTCAATTGTTCAATCAAGACACTCTTCTCACAACTTACAAGAGGTCATAATTGCACACTAATAAATTGGCGAGTTTTCCAAACACACACTCTCTCTCATAGGGTTTAGACATTCTAACATATTTATTTTCCCTCACTCCCTCCCTATATTTGAATTGTGAGGTTTTTTCTTATCTATCTATAACATATCTTTTAAAGATAAAAATTCGTTGTGTGAGATATATTGCTAGAAACAATTATCTATATAATTATTAATTTAGAGATTTTTAGGTTTGAGCCTTGCCTAAGGTGTGGTATTTATTTAGAGTTTGGGAATTTATGATAGGGTTGAGCTTAGAAAAAAAAAAGTTGAAAAAAAAACTATTTTTAAGCTAAAAAGCAATCACAATTAGCATTATCACATACCCTCTTTGCGGATGATTCCCTACTATTTGGCAAAGGAAGTATTAAAAAGGCAAAAAACATGAAACTCCCTCTGAAAGAGTACTATGAAGCATCGGGACAAAAGCTAAATGAGGTTAAGTCAAAAATCTTTTTATTCAACATTAATCTGAAGGCAGCCAGAGTAATTCAATGAATCTTAGGGTTCTGAGTTGCCCTCACCCCATGTAAGTATCTTGGAATCTCCTTTTTTCCAAGGAAAGGCAAAGTCAGCATTCTGGGATGGAGTCATGTCAAGAATCAAAGACAAAATTGCTTCATGGAAAGTAAGGTAGCTCTCTCTAGTAGGTAGGATTCTCTTAGCAAAATATCTCCTAAGCTCTATCCCTAATTATATCATGACAGTTATCATGGTTCCTCCGGGGGTTATGAAAAAAATATCCAAATGTCTGAGGGATTTTATTTGGAAAGGAAATCTAGATGATAAAAAGTAAATCCTACTAGTTTCATGGGACAAATTTTGCAAACCTAAAGATAATGGGGGTTTAGGTTTTCACAGAATCTTTGAGAGGAACCTCAGCCTAGGGGCCAAATTATCTTGGAAAATGTATGAATTCCCATAGAGCCTATGGGCTAAGGTTATCAAAATCAAATATCTTGACACAGATGATCTGGCAAGAATTTTCACTATTACCGATCCCTGGATGGGTTCTAATATGTGGAACTTCATTGTTAAAAGTAGAGTTACCAACCTACCCCACCTCTCATGGACCATCAATTTAGGTAACCAGACTCACTTCTGGCAGGACTCATGGAATGGTTCCCCCCATATATCTATCAACCCAAATCTGTACGAAGCTCGAACCATCTTGGAAAAACATTGCGGAGTAAAAGTGGCCGACTATTTGACCTGCAAAGAAGGGGTGATCAAATGGAAAGACTTCTCTCTTTTACCTATTCCCGAGGTAGAAAAGTTGGAATTAGAAGGTATCCTAAAGCAAAGGTTCTTGTATATTAATGGCTCCATGGATAAGCTTGTTTTCACAAAGAGTAACTCAGGAAGATATACAGTGAAAGAGGGATATAAGACTCTTGTCTCAAATCCTAAGGAGTCAAATCCAACCCTCAAATTTGCTTGGTACAACTCAATTCTACCTAAAATTGGGGTATTTTTGTGGTTAGAAATTCAAAACAAGATTTTATTAAGAACAAGACTTAAGCGCCTTGGCATTACTGATACTTTCCCTTGTCTATTATTTAATAAGGAAGTGGAGGATACTAACCATCTACTGGTTGCATGTGATTTTGGAGAAGAAGTGTGGAAATGGACAATAAGTAAACTTGAGTGGCATGGCCCCCTACCCACTACCCTAGACTTGATTCTGCAATAATGGCCTCTTCTTCACTAGCATTCCTTCTTCTCAGTAATTTGGCGAGTTCTTCTAGATGCAATAGTATTGTGTCTGTGGTGGGATAAAAACAAGAGGATCTTTAGAAAACAAGTCTCTTATGTGGATCAGGTATGCAGAGTGGTGGAGAACTATGTGTCAAAAATGGTTAATGCTTACATCTGCAAAGCTAAGGCTCTCTCATCCACATATACGTCCATTGATAACACTATACTCAAAAAATGTAAACAAATTGCAATTCCATTTAAAGGGGCCCTCATTGGTAGAATGCCTAAGAAACAAGTATGGACCTCTCGATGCTTACTATACTAAACTAAATTTAGATGGAGCATGCAAAGGCAACCCCAGAAAATCAAGTGTGATTTAGTTTTTAAGAAACAATAACAAATATATCTTAGACACAGCCCACTGTGTGCTTCCAGCTAGCTCAAATAATATGGTCGAGGCTAGGGCTATCTTATGTGGGGTCAAATTCGTTATCCGACTAGGAGTGAAAAACTTACAAATAGAAGGGGATTCCCTTTTAATTATCTCCTACCTTACTACAAAGGAATCAGTAAACTGGGAAATACAAAATTTTCTATAATAAGTTGCTAAAATCCTCACACATTTTGCATCCTTTACTATATCGCACTGCTATAGAGAAGCGAATAGATTTGCCAACTGGCTGGAAAATCAAGGGGTGAATGAGGATGAGTTGGATTGGGAAATGACCTACTCATCGATCCACTGGGATAAGTTACTGAGTTTGTTACATGATGAATGCTATCAGGAAAAGATGTTAGGAAAACAAGGGGTTTCGAGCATGGGAAACCAGCAATCACATGGTAATCAGTTTTAAAATGTACCTAAAAGTCATTTTTATCAATATTTATAGATGGTTATGAGGGATAATGAAATGTGGCAGTTGTTCAATTAATACCTGGTACAAACTACAATGCCCACATTTCTTGATGAGTATTTCAAGTTGTTGTCTTATGGTAGGATTTCATGTACATGAGGTAAGAAAATAGACATGGCATCAAGAAAAGACCAGATGTGGGCAAGGAGGTACAAAGTATAGATACAAATCTCAGAAGTGCTAGATTTCACTTGGAGCGATAGAAGAGTGTATAGATATTTTATGATCCATAGTAGCGTCCAAAATTATGATGGTAGATAGCTCGATATGATGGCTTAGGCTATAATGGGATATTTATTCTCTTAGTCCGAGATAACTACTAACAAAAATTTCCAAATTTCATCCTATTAGATAGGCTCTGGCATTTTCTTTTCTCAGTAAATATGGATTAGATATGGCTTAATTAGAGGACAAACCTACCTTTGAAAGACTAGGAACAACCATTGTCGAGCCCATATTTAAATAGGTACATGAAGGTTGCATTTAAAAATTTGCTCGTTGACATTATGGAGGCCATTAGGAGTATAATTGATGATGGAATCCTACTTCCAGATGCTCCTAGGCACATCTACCATTCTAAGGTAGTCTCGTTCTTCCTCTCCAATTGGTATGATATGCTCCCAGATTATAAAAAAATTATGTTGATGGTGATAAAGCTCCTGAAGCTAGAATTTGCAACAGGGTCGACATTACAAGGGGAACTTAATGGGTATTCCCTTCGGGGATCAAGGGATTGGGTTGGGGGTTTATTTCCACCTTCTCACCTTGAATACAGGAAGGAACTCATCTACCTTTATGACATATTTAAACTGGCTCAGGAAGGACAGGACCAATAGCATCTTAGGAGGGAAATCATCAAGTTCATCAACTTCCTCCCGAATGGGGTTGTTGCAAACATGTTCTCATTATTTGAAAATTTGTCAGTGGTGTTTGAATTTGTGGAGAATACTGAAACGGCGAACCCTTCTCCCCATATCTCCACTTGATCTTCTTCGGCAGCATCGTCGAGGGTCTCTCAGATGGGGAGATTGCCCAGCAAGGGGAAGGGTAAATTGGGTGGCTATTAGAATATAGTTTTATTTTGGGTTTCTGTACTTTGGATATCACTGTTGTCTTTTTTGGGTGGATGCTATGGCATGGTTTCTTTTTGGGTAGATCTTAGGCTAGATTGCAAGGTTTTGGCTATTCATTTTACTCCTTTTGATATGAAAGGTTGATGTAATATGCATAATATGCTGATAAGATTTATACATTTTGGGCCAGGGTGAGGGGTTTTATTCCCTTCTTCTTTCCCCTAGAGCTCTATTGAAATAGTTTTAAATAATTAGTTAATATATTATAATGGCTCTACCATTTTGCCAAAAAAAAGGTTAAAAAGCTATTAATATATATAATTTTGAATTCTAAAGAATTTTAGTTTTTTAATTTGTAAAGCATTATTCATGCTAAGGAATTAAGTGTTGTTTAAATTTAGTGTAATAATATGACACTATTTAAATTTAATATATGTCTTTAGGTGTTGTTTAATTTTGATATGTGGAATGGAGCGTTATGTATGTTTTATGTAAAATTTTGTATGTTTTATGAATTAGTTTATTCTATTTATACATGGATTTCTCTTTTAAAATGTTTGGTATGTAAATTATAACTTTTTGTGTGTTTAGTTAGAATATTTATATTATGATGATATTAATTTTTTTAAAATACCTATATCGTTGATTTTGTGGTGTTTCTTTATGGTTATAGTTTTTAAAAAATCTACATAGAATATATACACATATTCACATTAAAAAGCAGGACAAATGACCATTCCTCAAAGTCACATAGGCAATGCCTAGACACTTAAACAATAGAACAACAATAAAGATTCTAATTGATGAGAGAAACATCAGTGGGAGGCGACTAGATCCCACTCATCCATATTCCCTATAAATCAATAGTGATTGAGGTTTTTTCAGGAATGGACCACCCCTCGTCCATTTTAACTTATTCCTCCTCATTTTCTTTGTTTTCATTACTTGTCAGTAAAATTTCCAAATCCATCCAAGGAGGCATTTAGAGGAGTCTAGTCAACCACCACCAATAACTACCACCACCATTAGTTGACCCCACCTCACCCAAGGGTCACCTAGAGGCAGAAGCTCTTGGAAGAGGCAAGGCAAAGAGACATCAAGATGAATTACTCCTATCACCAGAGTGGGAGTGAGCCACTTGCTCAATTTTGGGGACTTAGAGAATTGAGACAAAAAGATCTACCACACCTATGATTGCACAAGGTAATGAATGGCTAAGAGAAGCTAAATTATCTAGGGTGACTCTAGTTGTAGTGTGTGGGATATTAACCCAATGATATAATAACTTCTAGAGGAGGGCCACCTTGAGTGAGACCTTGTGTTCTTGAACTTGAATCTGGAGCATAACATTATCACAAATATAGGCTTTGGTGAAAAGAAAAATAATAATATTAAAAAATTTGAATAAAATAACATCATTCCCATTTTTCTATAAGGAAAAAATAATCTTCTCTTTGTGAAGAAAATAGCCCAAAAAAACCCATATGATAGAAAAAGGGTTTTGGTCAAAAAGGATGAAAAATATCACTAATCTAACTCCAAAGTTATTGAGTACAATGAAAAAACTAGAAGAGATACTTAAATGACTCAAGTTGACCACAAAATAGAGACTAAGCGTTTGTTATAGTCATATGCCAAAGGTGATAGCCCAAAAGAAAGCCTTCTAAAAGAATCCACTAGGACAATCTGAGAAGATTACACTCAATTATGACTAACTAGATCTTGTGAAATCAAAATTTCAAAATTTAAAATGATGAATATAAACATCACTGTAATTTTAAAGAAAGCATCATAGGAAGATATGGAGAGAGTTAGTGGTAACCTAAATGCAATGTGTAATTGTAGAAAGTGGTGTTGGGAGATGAACATCGATCCTTTTAAAAAGGTTTGAGTATGTAGATGCTAATTTAGTGAATAATTTCTAGAGGAAGAGCATACATGATAATATCAAATGTCTCTCAATTTGGTCAAGAAAGAAAAAACTAAAATTTTAAGTCTTTCTAATAACAAATATTGATGGTAACTCTTGAAAAAAATCACGAGTACATAAGACATTTTTGTGAAACCTCAAGGCAGAAACCCAAGGAAAATGAGCTAGAAAGTTCCCTTGAATTTGAATAAGTGGAAATTAAATAAGCAGAAATTACCAAAGATTGTGCTAGTTAAAAGGTAACACTTGTCAAAAGTAAAAGAAATCCCACTAAAGCTAGTGGTTGATAACTTCTTCGGTATACCATATGCTTTTGGCATCAAAAGTGCCCTTGACATAAACCTCATATTTTATGACCAAAAGGGTTTAAAGTTGATTGAGTATAAAACCAAAGGAAACACAATGTTTGATGATTTTCTAGGATTTATTCCCAAGCAAGCCTATTTTTAAAAAGAAATCATTTATACAAGTTTATGGAGAATTCCACGACCTATGATATTATAAAGTATTTGGTGGGAATATAATAAAAGAATCTTGAGAAGAGAAATTACAGATGTAGACCCTGAAATATCTATCATATTTGAAATAGAAATCTCTATAGTGGTTAATGCATAAGTACATAAAGAAAAGAGAGTGGAATCATCATTCATGTACTAGGAATCATAAATAATAAAGGAATTGAAGAACATTTTATCATCTTTTCAAGGTAGTTTATTCTAATATAGAATAAAGATTAGAATGAAGAAAATTTTCCTAGATCCTACATCTAAAAGAGAAAGGAGCGAGATGTCTCAAGGAAAATAGGTAAATCAGGAGGTGATATGTGATTCTTGATCATTCAATAAAAAATAAAAGTGTAAAACAATTTAATCTTCCTTTGAAAATAAATAATATATAAATAGGGTAAACATTAATTTACGGATTAACAATTCCCAAAAGTTTGAACTTAAACTACATTCTAATAGAAAGTGATTCACTTCTAATAGTAAATGGTTGTAGACAAAGGAACTCTCAAAACTAGATTCTTCACTACATTGTCTAGAAGGCTTGGAAATTGATGGATCAACATAATTTGTATGATATTACACAATGTTATAGGGAGGGTAAGGAATGCCCAAATTGGTTACCTAACATAGGTTGTGATCAAGATGAGGATATAATTTTATTGTCTCATACTTCTATCTAAGATTGCCAAAAGGTGAAAATTTTATCAAAGGGAGACATCTGTTTTAAGAATGCTTACATTTTTATGGTTTTGCACATGTATAATTTTAAAATAATTTTGATACATCATTTTGTATCATGTCTCTAATTAGTATCTCAGTTGCAATAATTTCACATCAGAACTGAGCTTTATAACACATTCCCAAAGGTGAATTTATGTTGTTAGGAAATAAGGTTTACATTCTATTATTCAATTAGTTTTTTGTTAGGTTAGTTGGGAATTTCATTTTGGTAAGTTAGTAAATTGTGTACAATATGAAATTGGGGGTTTGTATTGATGGATAGATTGTACATATAAAAATATAAAGGGGATTGAGATAGAGATGTGTTTATTAAAAATATATATTGTATTAAGAAGGGTTGATTGGGATGTGATTGATTATCTTGAAATGTAAGGTGTTGATGTGTAAA
>MU228290.1:845996-870068 GCA_018584345.1 Thuja plicata | reverse complement strand
AGGAAGATCACACCACCATGATGGCTAGATCTAGGGTTTGAATGATGAATCTTGAATGTTTGCACCTAATCCCTTCAAAGGCTTGAAATCTTGAATCCTTGATCTTCAATGGAGAACTTGAATGCTTTAGAGGAAGACTTGAAAACCTTGAGAGCTTGGAAATGGATTCTTGAACCTTTTTGCTTCTTGACAAAATCTTGATTAGAGCTTTTTGCACTTAGAAGACTTAGAGAAAATGAGAGAAAGAGGCTTCCTTTTATATGAAAATAGGGCACAATCTTCTAAGAAGGCCTACATAGGATAATTAAATTCTAATTAGACCCATGCTCCTAGAAAAGGACCTATATTAAATATAATTTAGGATTCAATGCTTTGGAACCCAAAATAACTGACCCGGAAGCTGGAAAACTAAATTTTTGATGAGCTTCAATAGCTGACAAGATTCCTAATTTGAAAGGGGGACCCAGGTCAGGGTCGAGTTCGACCCTAACCCAGGGGGCCAGAACCCCTGGAAAATATGCCAAGTGGGCTAGGAGGTGCCTAGAGAGGCCCAATTAGGGTCCTGAACCAGCACAGGAGCATGAGATGATGCAGAAACAGGATGATGATATGCTAGAGGTCAAAAAAATCCCCTAAGAAGGGCTAAACACTCTTAACATGGAAGTGCTTCCATTTTAAGATGATACAAATTGTATGGGAAAATAATTCCTTTATAAATCCAATACAATTGATGTAATAGCTAAATCAAATGATGATAATATGGTATTTTTTAATGTTTACAATATAAATATTTATATTGTTATTGATATTCCATTTTCCCATCCAATATTAGTATCATAGCAATTATTCAATGTCTCTTAAATAAGAATGGAAGATGATTGTGTGGAGATATTGATCTTATATTTTGGATTAGAGAAAAAATTAGTTTTGAAGGGACTCCTCAACCCTTTACAACTTCATGAAAGATAAAACATTAAAGATCCCCAAAAAAAATAGACTAAAAAAGATGGAGTTACCCAACAAAAAACCAGCAACACCCCCAGATAGAACCAACACAAAAACCAGCAAAGACCCCAGACAAACCCAACCCTAAAAAAAAAACTAGTTGCCACCTAAATCATATTCTTGATGATTTCATCGACCTCTTCTCCAATCTAAAACATTTTCATTTTTGTCTCACACAGAAATGAGACATATTTGGAAGCAATGGGATCCTTCTTCTTCAATCTAGCCCTTGCACGCTTTCCCCGACCAGAAGGCATACATTGTTATCATCAAGATCCCTATCCACATCCAAAAAAGCTTTGGAGGGATTGTTCTCTTTGAGGTAGCTGACAAGGGAATCCAAATTATTTTCCAATATCACCATGCCCTCATTGTAAACCAAGAGGGTTTTGTTGATCATTTCAGCACCATTGTCCACCTTATTTGTCAAGATCAATAATCGTTTGCTCAAAATTGGCTAACCTGACCTTACGGCTAAAATCCTCCTCATCTAGCTTCTTCACCTTTTCCTTCAAGACCTGGTTCATGATTACCAAGCTCTTAATTTTATGGAATACCCATCTATCATATTTCAGAGCCTCCTTTGAAATAGACATGGCTAGGTGGATTTGGATTCTTCAAAAGTGGCAGGGTACTCTGAATTGAAATCCACCAAAATAGGGGAGGCCTTCCAAAATGGAGAGGTATCATACTTTGAAGAGTCATCATAGTTAACTAGATGTTCAGTGTGAAAACCTTCACCCATTCTACCAAAAAAAAGAGGGGTGGGTGGATCACTAGACTCATTCAATCTTGAAGTATTATTTGTATGTTCCTCATCCTTAATGAGGAGATTTGGGGATCCATACACAGCCTTAGACACCTTATCCTGATCATTGTCTGTCTTACCACCACAAAGATCCACCTAGATACTAATTTCTTTCTCTTCACCAACAATATCCTCCATTTCTTATACCTCATCATCTCCCCTCTCATCCTGCTTGTCATCATGAGATTCTCCCTTCTCCTTCTTTGAAGCCTCTCCCTCATCCTCTTCATCCCTTTCTCCATCATCATCTCTAATTTCATCCTCAGCAGTATCCATGCCCTTGTCTTCTTTCCTAACATTTTCCTCATCAATTTTCAAAATTTTAGCCGACTTTCAGTCAGAATGAAATGAACATTCCCCTTCCCCAATAGGAAACTTTCATGTCCCCTTAATCAGAGAAAAAAGTCAGCTTATTATTTTCATTCATAGCTAAAATTTTACAATGGTCATAGATAAGGAGGATAAGACCATTATAAAGAACAAGGGAGCTAACCTTATTCTTGTGTTTGTTAAGGTTGTTCATCAATGAGAAACATAGGTAGTATGGCAGAGAAACCCTCTTCTTGTGCATAAAATGATTCAAGAGGAAAAAATGGTAGGTGTGGGCTCTCGTAAACCTCCAATCAATAGTAAAATACTCCAAAATTATGTTGAGAACCATCTTCCACAACTCTTTGATTTTCTCAGTATCATAGTATCCAAAAAGTGGCTTACAAAACAACTCATATTCTTCATCATCCCTAGGGAAGGTCTAAACAACCCTATTCAAAATCTTCCTACCATGGTAGAAATTCATCCCAGCGTGCGACATCCAAGCAATAGTAGAAATGAGCTCCACAAAAAGCATAAACTTACTATCATAAAGAGAAAAATGACCCTTCTCTAACTATTCCACAATTTTTGAAAAAACTTTCTTAGCCCTAATTTTTTCTTACCCTTGCAGATGCTCCATAAAAGTTGTAATCTTTCCTTTCACTAACTTCTTCCAAAATTTTGGATCCCCTTCCCATTTTCTATAATCTTTAGGTTCTTCCCCACGTAAATCTCCTCCCATTTTCTCAGTGCTAACAATAACAAAGGCGATCTCAAAGGAATGGCTTCGAATGAACAAAAAGTCCCAAATTAAAACAATGCATAACATGCACAAAGTGTGAGAATTAAAGTCATTGAAATTCCTTTTCCCTCCACAGAGACACTTTCCCATGCCATAATTATAAAAAAATGACAATTCATTTTAATCATCATTGAGAATGTTTCCAACCTCCGCCATAGTCCTTTCATATCACATGATTGCAGATATATATTGGGGAAATAAATTTTCCCCTCTCCAAGTAATAATTTCATTACATTGAACCCCATAATTAGCTATCCTGTTCATGGAAGAACTTTTTCCATGGTAAGCATGCTTAATGACGACACATTTATAGGATTTGATAATTTCATGAGATTTTTTATCGTAGTATCAATAGTCCAAGATGGAATATTAGACCTATCAAGGACAATTATTAATATTCATTGAATCCCCTTCCAGCCATAAATTATTAATATTAAAATCTTTGGAAATTGAGAGAGGTTTCTAGGCCCCCATAGCTTCACAATAATGACTAGATTGAACACCCAAGGGACCAATTACCACACCCAGTCCAAACAACTAGCCAAATTCTAAACAATTCTCCCACAACTAGTATTTCTTAGATTACCTTTGGATGCCCCATCAAAGTTGGCCTTTATCCATCTAGGAGGGGGAGATAACCAAACCATCCCTTCCCTAGGGTTGAGGGTTTTCAAAGGAAGAAGTGAGATCTCCCACCTTCTCTCAAAGTCCCATTGCACACTCTCACAATTTAAATCAGAGATGTATAGAGATTCAAAAATCCCTCTGTGAATTTTGTCAGCAATTAGAGATGGAGGAGAGACTTTATCTCTAAAAATTTTGTTTTTTCTTTCCTTCCATATATGCTAGAAGAGATAAGGGGCTGAGAGATTCCAAAGCTTCATGGATTTATTATTAGAACTAGGACACTCCCAGTGTAAGAAGAAATCTTCCAGAGAATTCATAAAAATAAAACAAATATTCCATCTCATAAGAAGTAGACCCCAAACTTTTTGGGAGAAATCACAGTGAAAGAACAAATGAAGTACTGATTCAACATTCCTACAACAAAGACAACATGTTTTAGGGAAATAGAAGAACCCCCTTTTGTGAAGGATTTTTAGGGTGAGAACTTTTTTTTGAAGGGAAAGCTAGAAAAAATATTAAATTTAGGAATACACTTTTTCAACCAAGCTTTTGCCCATAACCACCGCTTTCCATCACATAAATGTAAAGAAATGGCACATGCCACAGAAAAATTGTCATTCGGGTGACCACCCCAAACTAAGGAATGCCTAGAATTTGGAGAGATAGACATTGAAGATAAAAGGATATCAACAGAAAGTAAATAGGAAGAAAAACTTGATAACAAAATCCACTTAGAATCCTTTCAGTACTCGAACACCCAAACTCCAAAGGTAGGGAAACATTGATCTTTCCACACTTTGAAAGAGGAATTCCTAGCCAGTGGAATATTTAGCAACCATCTATCTTCCCAAAATTGGATCTTCTTGCCATCACCAGTTTCCATCATCTTCATGAAGCATCCCAGTCTTTCAAGAATTGAACAGAATTCCAAATTAAAGAGCCCAAAAATAAAAACATAGGATCCAGGAACTCCTCTTCAGAGGGTTGAGAGTAAAAATATTTCTTCTTCCATATAAGAGTCCACTCCCTTTCTTCTCCAAAAACTCTTTAAATATGTTTAGCCAGAAGAGGTTTATTAATAATCTTAATAGGTCTGATACCCAATCCTTGCAGTCATTTGGTCTTACAAACATTTTCCCAAGAAAGGAGGGGAAAGCATTTCCTTTCCTAGACTACCGACCAAAGAAAATTATTTTGGACTTTCTCACTTGCTTTAGCAAAATTAGAAGGAATCCAGAACAAACTAAGGGAATAATTTAGAAGGTTTTGAAGAGAAGATTTCAATAATTAAACTTTCCCGACTTTGAATAAGAAAATCCCCTTTCCATCTTGAAAGCATCTTATTGAGTCTATCTAGAAAATGATTCTAGAAAGATTCTAGAGGTTTAAGGCCAAGAGGAAGGCCAAGGTAAGTAGAAGGAAAATATGCTTTTCTATACCCAATAATTTTAGCAGTTTTAGCTTTCCTATCCTCCAAATTTTTAATGAAGAACAAAGAAATTTTGTCATGGTTGATCTTCTAACCCATCGGAGCCTCATAGATGTTGAGGATCAATTTCATAGATATGGATTATTTGACCAAAGCTTCCCCCATAGTTATGGTATCATCCAAAAACTTCTTGTGAGAATAAATGAGATTAGTAGAAGTGCAATTTAGACCATGAAGTTTCCCTTCCTCTGCACATTTATGAATAAACATTCTCAATCCCCCTATAAGTATAGAAAAAATAATGGAAGAAATAGGATCCCCTTTCCTAAGTCCTCTTGAGTATTTAAAGAAATGTGAAGGAGAGAAATTAACAATGACATCAGACAACACCAAACCAAAAAGCTTGTTACAGAGATGACTCACCTTATCACCAAACCCAAAGGCCTTTAAAATATCCTGTAGAAAACCCCAATCCACCCTCTCATAAGCCTTGGATAGATCAAGTTTCAAGATAAAACCCTACCTTTCGGCCATCAACAACAAATGAATATTCTAGTGAACCACAATAATAGATTCAAGAATTTGTCTTCTAGGGACAAACCCAATTTGGTGAGGAGAAATAATCAAGGGAAGAATAGCCAACATCCTAGAGGTAAGGATCTTCAAAATAATATTATATAAGGATTTGCATAGGCTAATTGGTCTAAATTTTTCTAGAGACTCAACCCCTTGAACTTTCGAAATGAGGACAACAAAAGTTGCATTAATCTCCTTCAAAAGATTCTTGGAATGGTAGAATTCTTTAACTTCATCATAGATATCATTTATCACAATAGACCGTAACTTCTAAAAAAAGCACATCAGAAACTTGTCGGGTCTAGCGGCCTTTTCCCACTAAAAGGAAAATATAGCATTCTTAATTTCCTTACTATAAGAAACAACTGAAAGGGTTTTATTATGGTCTTATTCAAAACATAAGAGATAGAACCAATAAATTTCTCCTACTCCAAAGGATCAAGATTTAAATCAGAGATTAGAAGGCAGGAAAAGAACCTGGCAGTTTCAAATATGATATTATCGTCCTTCTAGTCAAGGTGGCACGATCAGAAGACAACTTGCTGATTTTTCTAGCTTCCCTATGCTTGAGAGTGGTCATGTGGAGGTATTTTATGTTCTTGTCCCTAGCCGCCAATCAGAGAGATCTGGATCTTTTCCTCCAAACAAATTTCTCAGGTTAGTAATAAGATCATGGTATTTAATGAAGAGGTTGGATTCTTTATCCCTTAAGTCTATATATAAACCATCCAGCTAGATTTTATCCTAGATTTCCTTCAAGTCAACTTTAATAGAAGACTTCATTTGAAAGATAACCCAAAACATCTCTTTGTTCCAACTCCTTACTTTACTTTTAGCCAATCTAAGTTTCTTAGAAACTCTAAACATTATTTAGCCTTTAATATATGTGCTCCACCAATCTCAAATACTTTGTTCAAGGGAGGATGAGATAGCCACATTTTTTCAAATCTAAAAGGAAAGTTTCACCAAAAATAAATGGGGTAATGATCGGATTCAATCTTAATAATATCATAGAGAGAGAGAGAGAGAGAGAGAGAGAGAGAGAGAGAGAGAGAGAGAGAGAGAGAGAGAGAGAGAGAGAGAGAGAGAGAGAGAGAGAATACANGAGAGAGAGAGAGAGAGAGAGAGAGAGAGAGAGAGAGAGAGAGAGAGTGAGAGAGAGAGAGAATACCTAGTAAGCTATTCATAAAACATCAGAGCTCTATCAAGACAAACTTGAATCAATTCATTACCCACTCTTGTATTGGACCAAGTTTAATTAATTCCCTGGAGATCAACATCCATAAGAGCTTGGGAATATATGAATTCCATCAGGTCCAAAAGCTCATCTAACTATGAAGGAAACCAACCATATTGTTTATCCTCTTTCAAAGGCATGTTGAATTCTCTCATGATAAGCCGATTTCTATTGGAGAAAAAATCCCTACAATGAGCTAGTTTGTTCCATAATTTGGCTCTAGAACTTTTAGTGTTGGGGCATAGATGGTAGTAATAACCCAGGACAAATCATTGCTTAAGTTATTGAAATACACCAAGACAATGTTGTCTTAACCATCTACAAAAACCCAAGACAAAGTATTCTCGTTCCAAAAGACAATCGTGCCACCAGAAGCACCAATCGAGCTAGTACCAACAAATCCACCATTTTTAAAAATTATGATATTGGTTAATTTCTCTAAAGACATTTTAGTTTATTGAATGCACAAAATGTCCATTCTATGATCTCTAACTAGATTATGAAGCACGTCTTGTTTGTGAAGGGCATTGAGGCCTCTTATATTCCAAGATATAATCTTCATGTTTTACTAGTGGTAAAGGCCTCAAGGATGGAAAATTATTTTCCATTCGCAATATCATTCTTTCTTTCATTCTCTCTGGTATCCTTAATAGAGGGTCTACCATGTTTGTTGTTTTTTATTTCCCATGTCTACCTTTCTTGACTTTTTTTTGTTAAAACCCTTGTTTGGGTAACATCACTACCTTTTTTATTCCTCTTATGAACCGAGGTCCATGAGATTTCTTGCCTCCTCACCTCAAGATTTACTAAAAATTCACTCCATTTGGGAGTCATGAGCATTTGCCGAAAAATGGAGCCCTCCTTAGTAGGGACATCAGATGACTATAAGACTATAGTTTCACCATTTAAAACATTGTACAGCTAAGCATCTTCAAAAAGGTTCTAATGAAGTCTTCCAATAGGCTCTTGGGGCTCTTCCACTCTTGACCCATCCCCTTCTAATATCACCACTTGGTTTGGACTTATTCCATTATCAGTCACCCTAGGGATTCTAGGATTTTGCTGGTAAATAACTAGAGCTTTTGAATCCACATTATCACCTCTAGGCCTAGGAGTACTTATGGGTTTTGAAGTCTGAGGCTCCTCCCAAAAGACCCATAGTACTTCTCCAAATCTTGACTCCCCTTTAGGTTCCTTAACTATCCATTCCACATTCTTCTTTTTATTATCTCAAAGAGCCTTGTTTTGGTTATTATTTTTAGTTTTGTTTGGCTCCTTGAAGTCCCTGGATTTCTTAGTCAGACATTCCTTAGCCCAATGGCCTGGCATTTTGCAAAAGATGTACCCAAAGAGAAATGAGTCATATTCCATAGGCTAGATCCATTTACCAAGTTTGGAAACAAATTCAATAGAGAGAGGCAAGTCCATAGACTAGTTGATGTTGACACATAACCAAGCATACACCATTCTGGTTTTAGATGTCATCATTGGATCAATTGAAAAGAGTTCACCAAAAGTCTCTGTCACACCCCTGAAAGCACTTTCATTCCAATATTCCAAGGGCAGGCCAGGAAGGTAGACCTATACATGAACAGAGATGAAGAATGAATTATTCAACTCCAAGCTAAGAGCCCATTTTGGATTATGTTTAGCATGAAGTTGAAAATAATTTCATAGGAAGTTGCAACAATGAATCAAGGGGAGATTGGAAACAAATATCAGAGTCCCCAAGTGTGTGGAGCCAAAAATCATGGAGGAATTCAAACCCATCAGTCTCTGCAATACTCTATATAAGGTCTTCTCCAAAATTATGGTTAACCAAATCAAACCCCTGCTCGAGAAGATCATCACCCCCAATCAGAAAGGATTTGTCCTTGGTTAGAAAATTATAGATGCTTCCATCCCCATGCATGAAATAATTTACTCCATTGACTATAGTAGGGCTACTGGGATGGCCCTCAAGATGGATGTTTCTAAAGCTTATGAGAAAGTCCATTAGGCTTTTCTCTACAAATTCATGTCTTCTTTTGGCTTCTCGGCGCAATTTATAGACCTTATTAAGTGTTTCTTGGAGACTCTGAGATTCTTACTGTTATTTAATGGTAAAACTAGGGGTAAATTTTACCCTGGTAAAGGGCTCCGCCAAAGGGACCCCATGTCTCCTTACCTCTTCATCATCCTTACAGAATTTCATGGCTGTAATATGATGGAGATGGCCCGTACCAGAGAGATTGTGGGGATTAAGCCGGCCACTGCTTTGCAACCTGCTATCCTGAAGAAATTTTTTGATGACACCTTCTTCATTGGGGCCTCCTCAGTTTGGGAATCTACTAGGTGGAAGCAGCTGCTAGACAATTACGCTATAGCCTCAGGCTAGCATATAAACTATCACAAAAGCTATATGTTTTTCTTTAACACTGATGAACTGGTCCAGAAAAAGATAATGAAGATTCTAGGATGCCAGGCTAACGAACTTCATGCTACTTATCTTGGCCTCTCGTTGACTGTCAAAGATGTCAAGAATGAATTTTGCAATTCTATCCTTGAAAGAACCGAAAGGAAACTAGCAGGCTAGAAAGGTAAACTCCTCAGCAATGTGGGTAAGCTCCAACTCCTTGCTACTTCTCTTCAAGGAATTCCTATCTACCTTTTGTCTATTTTTAAAATCTCTGGCTTCATGGTTGACAAACTAGAAAAACTCCAACACACCTTCCTTTGGTTGGGTTCTGAGGATAAGAAACACCTCTTGCTGGTCTCATGGGATAAGGTTTGTCTCCACAAAACATTGGGCACCTGTGGTTAAGGAAAATCCGCAACCTAAATAGATCTCTGATTTCTAAGGTGGCTTGGACCATGATATGGGGAACTGCTAATTGGTGTAGAATCATGGAAGCTAAGTATCTAGATGGAGGTCACTTCTGTAAACTTTTCATGGTGCAGGCCCACCCGGGAGGCTCTAAAATCTGGAATAGTATCCTCAAATGTAGGAGTATTTTAGGAAAAGGGGGTTATTTTGTCATTGGGCAATGGATAGGATATCAGATTCTGGGATGACCCCTGGCTTCCTGACATAATACTTGAGAATTATCATTTCTCTCAGTTGAGGAATGTTTTGGCCCTTGTTGTTGGATCACGGGTTTCCAACTTTATGTCTAATGGCAAGTGGATTGACCTTCTCCCTCATCTTCAGGGCAGATTGGACCTGACCACCATTGCTTCTAAACTAAGGGAGCTACTACTTTCAGTCTACATCCCTATAATAGACCGGCCTGATAGATTGCTTTGGAGACACACTCAACATGGTGGGTTTTCTATCAAATTAGCTTATGGTCTACTTATCAATGACTGTATTGATATTTATTTTTGGAGGAAGGCTTGGCTGCCCCAATTAATCCCTCAATTCAACTTATTCTAGTGGACCATTCTCCATGGGAAAATCCTCACTCTAGACAATCTTTTTAAATGAGGTTTTAGACTTCCTAACAAATGTTGCCTTTACACGAAAGATGAGGAAAGCTCTAACCATATCATGCTTCACTGCGAGTTTTATTTTGGGATATGGCAGGAAATCCTCTCAAGAATTAGCCTCCCTTGGGTTTCTAACTATAGCATCTAGGATATTCTTCTTGAATGGAAATTTCCTTCACAGCACCCGTTGATCAAACTCCTTTGGAACCAAATGCCCCTGATATTCTATTGGGTTATCTAGAAGGAACACAACAATAGGATATTCAGAGATACTGAACTCACTATTAAGGATGTTTTTTACATCATCTATAAAATTTTACAGGAAAACCTGTTGGTTGGAAGCTAGAAAAGCCCTATTTCCCCTCCTACCAACTTTGATTGGAAGCTCGCTAAGGAATGGGGTTCGGGTAAGGGGTTTTCCAGATTTGACAACTCTAGACTTAGAGCTTGAATGGCGACTATCTGGGTACCCCCTCAGGAAAATTGGCACAAACTCAACTTTGATGGGGCTTCCCAGGGGAGCAGACAAGCTGGAGGGGGAGTTATAAGGGATCAATAGGGGCGATTGGTGGCTGCTTATGTTGGCCCCCTCGCTGACCACTCAGTTAACTAGGTGGAGGCTATGGCACCTCTATGGGGATTAAATTTCTCCCTTAACATTGGTTGCTCCAGGATTGAGATTGAGGGGGAGTCCAAGGTTATTATTAATGCTACTAGTGGTTGCTCCTTGGTCGGGTGGTGTGTTGACCCCATTTGGTCTTATATTAAGGGGCTGATTGATCACTTTATTGACTCCACTATAAAGTACATTTATAGGGAAGGGAAGTTTTTTGCTGATTAAATGGCGATCACAGCATTGTAGATGGTTCGCTTACATTGTTGGCATGCTGCTAATTAGCTGCCAAAAAATACACAGGACCTGCTTAGGTGGGAAATGAGCGGAATAAACAACAACAACCAAAATGTTTAAAAATCAAAGTCTGATTTGGGCGCTAAAAGGAGGACCCCAGAGTAATATCCATTTTAGCTTGGTTTTTCATCATAGTTGGAAAGGCCACGTGGCCGCCGATTGTAGGATCCCCAATTCTTTTTGGCGGAGGATGTGTATGGCTTGCATCACTCCCATCATAAAGTGTCATTATGTATTTTTATGTCATCAGATACATTTGAGATTTATGGTAATTAATAAGAGATATGATAGAGATTATTTTGATGGTAATCATGGGTGACAATTCCATTCCCACGTTTTAACCCCAGTGGTGCCCTTGGCAGTGATTTTTGTTCCTAAAGGCAATTATTTTAGTAGGTTTCGTACGCGAAAAGACAAATTTTTTAGGCCAAGTTTTTACCCTATTTTTACCATTTCACGTAATGGATCTACTTTCTTTTCATGCTCTGGTTTTTGGTGGTATTGTGCTAGGAAGGGTTTTGGCTCATACCGAGTGTGGAATTCTTGGCTGAAGGCTGCTTCAAACAATTCTACAAACATGGGAGGGGATCGATATAGGGTTGAACCTGACAAGATTGAGGAAGCATTTTCTCAGACCCGATGGTGATGTATTTTTCTAAAGAAGGTAGGATTCTTCCCTTCATGAAATGTCTGGGTGGGCACGATGAAATTATATCTAGTCAATTTGTCAAAAGCTGGAATGAGAGAAGGGTCACCATTAATGGTATCACTTTTGAGATTAATGAGGAGGTTAATGGTAAAGACATAGGTATGGAAACCACGGGCAGGAAGTGGAAGAAAACTACCAAAACCCAGGCCAAAACAAAGTTTGACTAGTTATTTTCCAATGACAACAAACCTATGTCAAAAAATGGTGGTTATAGCACGACCGACCTTCCTAAATTATAGCTGAAAATGTGCAAGCTTGTCATGAAATATTTCACCCTGGAGGGCAGGTTTGGTACATTCTATAATTCCCACCTTCCTTTTCTTAATCATTTTAGGAATAAACTATTAATTTCCTTACCTTTTTACCTTTTGCGCACTTTAGAGAATATTGTGGCCGTCGTGAATGAGGCTATCTCTCTAGGTAAAAAACCCACTTACCTTCACCAAGGGCTTATCTTCAGGATTTAACACTTCCACTAGGCCCTCTGCCCTCTACTTATTGTGGAAATCACCCAACTTTCCCAATAGAATTTGTGGCCCTTGGTCTCCCTCAACCAAGGCATTCCCTCACCTTCTAGTTCTATTGGTGGCTCCACCCCTGCTGCTAGCCCTAACTCTTCTGAGACCCACCCTACCCCTATTCCCCATGCTGGTAGCAAGCATGATCTAACCTTGGAGGACTCTCCCTAGCATGCCAAAAAGTGCAAAAAAATCTACATTAACCTAGACTGCCCCCAAAATGCTGACCCCAGCCCACTAGTACCCGTTGGTCTTCTCAGTTTGTCAAAGAGAAAGGGAAATGGGCTATGAAGGAGCTATTCAATAAAGAGGATGTTTCGGTTGAGTCCCCCAGCAGGGATGACAACCAGACTAATACTGACCTTGAAAGGGGGAAAAATGATAACTAGGACAATGTTGTTGAAGTGGGCAAGGAAGATTCTAGCCCAAATAATAGGACAGAGAAGCCTAAAACTACTGTGGGCACTGGCCTTATGGGTAAAATCAAGTTCCAGATTGTCCATCTGGAGAATTCAGTGGCCAAAATAAATGAGGAATTGGCCAACACAAATAGGAGGCTAGCAGATGTCAACAATTTTTTTCTCAAATTCATGGACACCTATTCCACTACCCTTTGCTTGTTGAATGAGAAATCCTCAGCTCGGAAGGAGTCTAAAGGGAACATGGAACTCTTCAAATTTCTCAACGAGGAGTGGGCGGACCTGCTACTATCAAAGCGCTTATGGGAAGGGAAGGGATCCAACTGATGGTGAAGTGCAGGTTGGGGTGTTGTTACATTACGGACCCCAAGCCTTATTTTTGGACCAGTTTCTTTAAGTTCAGTTTTAAGCATAAGACTTTATTTCTATTAAATAGCCCTATGTGGCTTCGTATTACTTTTTGGCTGTTAAACTTTGATACTATTTTCTTTTGGGACACTTACCGTTGCTGGTTTAGGTTTTTCATTTTGGTTTTTGATAGAGGTAGATGATGCTCATGTTTATCTCTGCTGGCTTTACTGATTTAACATGTTGTTAAGTCTGTTCTGTCAGCTTCTTTGTACCTTGGATCAGCACCCTCTTATTGCTGCTTATATCAAAAACAAATATCATAGTAGAGTTTGTTTTTGAATTTCTCTTATTATGCCTCTTACTTTTAGATTACATTTTATTTATTTGTTGCTAAGTAATTGCAGAAGTGTAGGAAATTGTACAAATTTAACCTATAAATAAAATTGTATTGCATCAACCACTGTGTAAGGAGGAATGGAGGGTTTGTTGTTCAAAAATAAAGGAAAGAAAAATGCCATCAAAATTCAAAACAAACATAGATTTTGACATTGCATATTTTTGTTTGTTTAGTGTAGTATAACACTCTTTTGTTGTTGAATAAAACAAAGAAATTGGCTATGGATTCTAAGAGGAACATTCAGAAGAGATACTTTTAATTTTTATTTTCAATTATTTGGCACATAGACATTGTGGGTTTATTATTTTTTATTTTTGAGATTTTTAAAATGAATTAATAAGGATATTGGTCTCATTTTTGGAAAAATGTGTTATATAAGGAAGTGTGGTACTATTGTAAAAGATGTATTTTTGGTTGAGGTGGACACCTATTATTTACACTTTATAGTCATCGATATATATAGTACTTGTATTATTTCTATCAATGTTAGACTAGTGCACCTTCAAAATTTTCAATGTCATATCTATTAGTTAAAGAGTAACATTTTATATGATATTGGAAGAAATGGAGGCAGAATGATATCTGTCATCTTGAGAAATCTTCTCCCTCAATGATGATTCATTGCATGTGAAGAAAATTAGTTTTATATTTTGAATACCTCTTCATGGAGAAAATAGGGGATTTCGTGTAGATAATTTAATTTGTATCAATTTACAAAGAAATTGTTTTCATTTGTAGATACTTGAGTTTGTCTTGATTTACATAGAATTTATTTTAGTTTGCACATAATTGTGTTTATTTTGACCTATGGAAATGTGAGTGGTATATATGGATCATTGATTGTTTTCTCTTTTCATAGTATTAGAGATGTGTTAGTATGAGTGATAGATTTTATCTCAATTCCTAGAAGGAGTGGTATGCTTGTAGATAATGGATTATGCCCTAATTATTAAGTTTTTTTGGATATTCAAAGTATTTATCTATACTAGGAATTTTAGGTTGATGTTGAGGAAGAGTTAGAGATTCAAAACATTTTCCTAGACCAAGAAGTTTAGGTTGATTTTAATGAAGAATAGTTGGATATTCAAGGCATTTTCCTAGACCAAGAAATATTGGCCAATGGTGATATTGTTTTCCTCATGTTTTCTTCATAATACAAATCTTAAGAGATGGGTTGCTAGGAAATAAGGTTTGCATTCAATAATTTGTTTAGGTTGTAGATAGGTTAGTTGGAAAGATCATTCCATGAGTTAGTTTTGTATGATAAATAATGCTTATATAAACCAATATATATATTTATTTTTACAATATAAATAATTATATTACTCTTCTATTATTATTATGAAATGCCACAATATGAGTACATTAAAGTGGTCTCAAACAAATGATTACTGAGGAAATTTTACATGTGGCAACATGAATTAAATTGTCTTCTTTGACAACATTTTTACATCAAGTTTGAGCTCCTCTTTTTTTTGAGTTAGCAATGGCTTGTGGTCGTTGAGGATGTGTAGAGAGAGAATTTGGTTATCGCCCACAAAATTATAGAGAATCCATCCCAATTTGTAATTGGGAATAACCAATTTTAGGTAGCTTCAATCATGTCCAAATGCAAAAAAATTTTGTCAAAGTGTATTTTGCAAGAACCAAGGATCATATACCCATCATAGGAATTATCCATATTTTTCTCAATTTGTGTAGATTTTCTTTAGTCCTTAGCACATTTAGCAATAAAATTTGGCAAGGAAGAGTATATAGAAGATGATGTTGTAGAGAAAGTAGTTCAAAATTTTGATCTATTCAAATGGAAGGGTTAGATAGGATGTCTATTCTAACAAACTATCTAAAGCAAAAGATTTCTTTCATTTCAATCTATGATAAAATAAAATAGGCCCTTGAAATGCAAAATGACCACATTTTAAATAGAGACCTCAAACACAATGCAATAGAGAATTGAGAATTCATGGTGATGATTAATAAATAGGTATATTGAAACAAATCCTGGATAGAAGAGAAACCCGTCAAAATGAGCTATGTTGGTTATAGGCCCGATGTATTAAATTTATAGGGAAACACACATTAAATGGTAGATTTACTATAGAACATAGTTATGTGCAACATTGATTCTAGGTAGGTGAGAGAGCATGGGAAGAACATGCTTTGGATAGTTCTTGGTTGTCTGGTTTGTGCGGACAATGGTGGGCTCATATTTAATTAACCACTTACAACATCCTCCCATAAATTAGTTATCTAATTAATTTCAGATTTCCTCCCATAATGTAGAAAAGATGGGTTGCAAACTAAAGCCTTATTTGGTACCCATTTACAATCAATTATAAAATTCTATTTGACATGTTGCTTCCCCTCACCATAATCACTTTAGGTTTTTATGGCTTACCCCTAACCTGTACAAATTATTTTTGGATTCAAGCTCATCACAAAATTTGTAGTCAAGTGGTTTTGAATAACCACAAACCTCCCACATAAGTATTTTTAAGATCTCCATAGAATTTTTACTCAAGTGGTTTTGGCTAACCATAAAATTCACACACAAAGTGGTTTTTCATGGCCAAAAACCTTTCAAAAAGTGGTTTTAGATTACCAATAACCTAGCACACACATGTTTTTATATTTTTAGAAACCATCATGACAGAGAAACTATCATCACTTTGAGATTTTCTCCTTTTGTACTTGCATCAAAATTAATTATTGAGTCCATATAGAAATAAATCCATCTATCAAGATACATGGGTACCTAGCTATTGTGGTTTCTAGTTCTATAGGAATTGTTTTTGGATACATGGTTCATCAACATGTTAAACCAAAAACTCTAGGGTATTGTGTGTAGCCAATAATGGACCCCTTAAAATATCACAAGTATGATGCATACTTTAGTTTTTCCCTTTAACTAGGGAGAAAACTAATAACTATGCTGAAGTTGTGGCGATGTGGTATGGTACGTATTAATTGCCTACAAAATCTTATGGTTGAGAAGGTCATCATAGAAGGTGACTCCAAAATGATTATTAATCCCCTTAATAAAAGAGTTGTCTACTTGTGAGAATTTTCCAAGCTGATGGGAGGCTATAAGAGAATGTTTCTCCCCTTCTCTAATGTAAAACATAGTCACACTTTACATGAAGGGAATTGTGCTACAGACTTCATGGCTAACTAGGGATTGGAAAAGCAAGAATGGAGGCAGGTGAATTTTGAAAGGAGATCTAAGCTAATGATAGAAGTAAATTTTAGACTCATCGCCCAAGAATACGTGTCTACTAGGAGTATTATGATTTTTATTCTATGAAAGAGCACTGTCCTTAGTTATGTATATAGGAGAATTATGAGTTTAAGAGGGGAAATGTTTTGTTGTACTCCCCAAATTATTCAAATTTATTATGGGGGATTGTTTAACGATCAAATTTCAAATTCTATTTGAAGGGCGGGAATGTTGGGCCAAGTGAATTTGGCTTGAGTTTCTTCATGGTGACTAATACTAATCACAATACCACTAAATGTGGAAAAAAGAAATGTAAGTGGGATAGAGGTGCTGAGATGGAGAAGAAAATTATTATATTTAATGCTTTCATAAAGTGGCCTTTTCTAGAGATAGGCAAGAATAATGATTTACTTATCCATGATCACATTTATGAAATTAATGATGATACCATTTGTATTATGACATGGGGCATGAAATATAATATGAAGTTGCATCCTTTGAATCAAGAAAATTAGCTTGTCATATCTTACAATGATATATTTTCAAGTGGCTAGATGTTAATACCATTAATTATGGCATTGAAAAAAGTAGTCCTTTTGGAGAAAATTTCAGTTCTACCTTCAAGAAACTTCTGGGTTTTTGTAAAAGATCAATTTTGCCTTTTCTAATGCTTGCTATTTTAATGGAGAGAGGGCCTACTGGTATGAATAAAGATGATACCCATTGTAGTTTTTGTAAATTTAAAGTGATGGGGGGCTTGTTGAAGAAGGTGGAACCTCATGACTATACAGAGCTAAGCTAAAATGGGGAGCTATGAGATAAATTCAATGAGGATGGCTTGATAAATTTTATTAAATCCATGAATGGGTTTAACAGTGATCTCTTGTTGAAAATCTTAAACTCCTAACCAGGGTTGTGTGATGGTTGGGATTGTTAATTTTATGGTTACGCCAAATCTTATAGCTGAAGCTACAAGTCTGGATTGTAGTGATGAAAATTTTGAACGGAAAAGCGGAGGAGACTATAAGAAATTCTAGAAGAAGTTCTTCATAAAGGAGGAGAGGCCTATTTTTGTTCCTTCTGGCAATGAGTATGATAGGTCTTCCCTTCCTACCCCTTTCTCTTTGGTTTTTTTATATATTATGTGGTACTTTACTTTAGAGGGTAGGTTTTCTACCTTTCATGGCTACCATTTTTCCCTCTTAAACCATATCCATAAAGGCAATAAAACTAATGTCATTCTTTGCACTTTCCTCCCTTAGCAATACTATCAGTAAAGGTGAATCCCTCCTCTTCACCTGGGGCTTATGTATGGTTTGTAAATCAACAAGTTTTCATTAATTCTCCTTCTACGCGTAGGTTTCTTACTTACCCACAATCTGTAAAAACCCATGCTAGTTCGGTGAGAATTGAATTGCTTAGTAGTGAAATTCTCCCTGACAACCCCAAACAAAACCCTAATACTAAAAAGTTGGGGAAAACCCATCCCTCTATAGCTAAGGAAAAACCCTTATCCTCTATTTCCTTTGAGGAAAATTTACTTGATACCACCCCTCCTAAGAGGAAAGCTCCTTCTAAGAAGCTTGTTGCTTCCAATTTTAATAAAACTAACCAGGGTGAGAAGAGACCTTACATTGATGTGGACAAGGAAGACTCTAGGGAAGATATAGTAAAAAATTCTTAGGAGGGAAAAAAATGTGACTCCTCTAGTGAAAAGATAAACAATTTGAGCTCTCGCAAACAAAGATCTATGAGGCTTAAAAATAAGAAGGATAATAAAAAGAAGAGCATAGATGGAGAAGTGATTGCATGTAATGGGTCATCCCAGCTCTGCTAAACTTGTCCCACACATCCCTATTCTATAATAATTATTTACAATCCCTCATATCTACCTTATTAAGAGTCTCACCCATGATTCTAGCTTCCTTGAAATTGATCTGGGTATCCTTCATTGTCCTTCCAAAAGGCCCACTATAACTCAAAATGTAGTAAAACAAAAAAATGCTTTCTATGTCTCTTTCTATTCAATTGATGAAGCTTCTTCAAGAAGCATAGCTCGACCTTTTATTTAAACCAATTGCAATTACTTTCATCACCTTTCATAATGATACAAGTGTGCAGACAAATATAAAAATTATCTTGCGGAGATTTGAAATGACTTTTACTACACAGGAAGGTAATATTAACATCATAATTATCCATGCCTAAAGTATTTTCAATAAAAGCCAAATCCACATAACTTACACAAGTGTTGAAATAATTAATATGCTCTCCTTTTTTCCAGCTAGGCCAGACCCCAATGTGGGACGCATAGTGATCCATGCGGAAAAAAATAACTCATCCACCTCCCCATAATGTCTAAATAAATTGTTTCCCTTCATATCGATTGCATACATCACCCATAAGATCCACATTTGATTATTAGTGACCTTGTTGATAATATTACTTAGATATATATTGCTCAGTAAAATAATAAATAAAAATTCCACCTTCTCACTCTTAATATGAATATTCTTTATGTTACCATTTCCTTTGAAAGGTTTGAAAATTTGAATTATCCCAGTAGAGTTATACATTCTCGTAAACTTCATATCTATTCTTAGACACTTAAGATTGTAATTCATTAAAATAATAGCAGGTCTGAACATCACACACCCCATGCACACAAACACCTTCGACCAGTATTGAAGAAGCATAAGACCATGTTAAATTTTTCTTTCATTGGCCAAAATCTCTTTAAGCCTTTGAGGGAATTACTCAAAGGTGATATAACACCAATCATGGTTATTGGACCTTGGTTGCAAGTGTTGCAGGTTCAAATAATTTATCTCAAGGGACACAATGTATAAAGTGTTACCATTATCATGGGGAAGGAAAAAAAACAAAGAAATATTGGTATCTTCACCCTTGTAGAATTTATGGGTTGAAGAATCATTGTAAAAATTCATGTTGGAATAGAGAATGTAGTGGAGAATCAATGAAAGACTGTATGCATATTGATTATGGATAGATCAATGGATCCAATTGACAAAGGGTAACAAAGATGTTGGAAAGATTATACAAGCCTAACTGTTTGCATGTCGAAAGAGACAATGGTGAAATAAGGTTTGGATGTTTGAGTGACTTAGTTGACAAGTACTTGTTATGATTGAGACATTGAAGATTCAGATGTCTTCTCTATGTTAGAGAAAGGAGGCTAAGACTAAGCCTTGTATCCTTAAGAAAAGAAAGATAAGTAAATGTATACTTGTAGAAGAAGTTTACCAATTTATTCTATAAGACAATAGTGACGGTAATTTTTCATTGTGAGTTGCAAATATTTGGATTTTACCATATTGAGTTACCTTGTATAGCAAGGTACATCAAGTTCCAAAGATCCAATTTTGAGTACTTTGAGATTAAATTTTGAATCTCAACATCAAGGAGGAGTATGAAGATAACTGATTATGTAGTTCAAGAAGATCACGTGGCTCACACACCTATGCTTTGAATTTAAAAAAGAGGTTCTAGTTAGACTATTAGTTAGATTCATATTTGATTAGCCATGTGAATAAACTCTTGAATTTTTAGTGTAGTATTTTAGCAGTTAGTTTTAGCTGAAATCATCATAGTGAACTTCAGGTACCTACGATACCTTTCTGTCTATTTAGCAAGGCTTTAAATAATGCATGTGAGCTGTACTTTATCCTTATTCTTCAGTCTATTTTCTTGATACACCGGTCTATTCCACAGGCTGCAAACTCTATTAATAATTAGCCTTTGTAGTCCTTTCCTATTTAGAGGTAGGAACTAATGTTTTCATTGCACTTAACTGAATTAATCGACCTCTCAAAAAATGTGCAACCATCACTTATCGTATGATCTCTTTAAATTTATTTTATTTAAGTAGAATGTTTTCTTTTCATTTCATTTTTTTCATTGGTTGTGCATATTTTTCCTAATGGTATTTTTATTTTCCCATTTCAAAAATTAGGCAAAAAATTCAGACGATGGTTCTAGAAGGTGAGAAGATGTGGCAACCTGCAATACCATTTCGTAGTTTATCTAGAGTATTCCACTGCACATGATGACATTTCTTTTGTAGCCCACATGCCCTAGCAGTGCTTCCACATGTTTCTGTAAATAATATATAATCAATCTATTTTATGGAAACACACAGGAAAGATGCTCTGCTTCAGCAAACAACTAAATTCAACAAACCCCAAAACAAGGCAGAGCATAAATATGAACAACTGGAGAAATATGCAAGCTTCTTCTTGCTTCTATTAGTCTGGAAATAACTTCTACAACCAAAATAAACTTGAAGCTATCTAGGGCTGCATACAAACTTCAAAGAGATTCTCAAAACTCTTACAAGATTATCTGAAGCAATCACTGCTTAACAGAATAATCAATTACAACTGTTGTTGCAAAACACTTCTCTAATTAAATAGAGCACTTACAAAAACCAAACTATTTGCTGCTGCATACAAAACATAAACTTCTTACAAGTCTATTATTTTGAAAGAATAAAGGCATTCTTTCCTTTATAAAGTATTTTTTGTCCAAATAAGAAATCAGATTTAAACTTATCTCTCAAAGTCCACATAAAATCAGATTTGAAATTATCTTCTAAAAGTCTTCCAAAAATCTGATTTACTATTATCAGAAATAAACAGAGGAGATTTAAAATGTCAACAAAAGTGGCTCAATAAAATCATATTTTATTCTGAAAATCTAACACTCCCCCATTTCTTGAGCCGACAAAACATGATCATGCTTGATCCAATATGACTACACCCAGATTTCTCCACTGGTGCTCAAAACTTGTAATGCTCAAAGGTTTGGTGAAAATGTTTGCTAGCTGCTGCTCCAACTTGCAAAACTCCATTTTTATTTCACCATTCTCAACTAATTCTCTAATCAAATGATACATTATTTCAATGTTCTTTCTTCTTCCATGAAACACAGGATTTTTGAAAGTTATTGAGGAAATATTGTCACAAAATATTGTGGTTCCATCCTTTTGTTTTTCCTTCAAATCTCCCAAGATCCTTCTCAGCCAAATAGCTTGACATGCTGTTGCATTTACTACTATATGTTTAGCCTCCATTGTAGATTGAGCAACAATGGGTTGCTTCTTAGAAGCCCATGAGATTACACCTGAACCCATGTGAAAGACATATCTAGAAGTGCTCTTCTGATCATCCAAACTCCCTGCCCAATCACTATCTGTGTAACTAATCAATCCAGAATCATTTGCTACAGTATAGAAAATACCATATCCCTTGGTGCCATTCACATACCTTATGATTCTCTTTCCTGCTTGTCAATAGGATTCCTTTGGTGTTTCCATAAATCTGGAAATCAAACTTACTCCATGCATTATGTCTGGCCTAGTTGGTGTCAAATACATTAAACTTCCAACCAAGGTTTTAAACAAAGTGAGATTCACATTGCTGTCACAATCATTCATTCTTAGCTTTAGACCTATTGTAGTTGGTGTTGGGGCAGCCTTTCTACTCTGCATTCTAAATCTCTCCAAGATTTGATTTGCATATATTTCTTGAGAGATAAAAATCTCATCATGCATTTGTTTCACTTCTATGCCTAGAAAATATCTCAAGATACCTAAGTATGACATTTTAAACTCTCTTTTCATGGCCTCTTTAAAATAAAAAATGAGGATATCATTATCCCCAGTAAATATTAAATCATCAACATACAAGACAACAATTAAAATATTACCATTTTCTACCTTTATGTAAAGAGTGGGCTCACCATCGCTTTTGCAAAATTCATTTCTCATCAAATATGAGTCAATTCTGCTATACCATGTCCATGGAGCTTGCTTAAGCCCATAAAGAGCCTTTTTAAGCCTATACACTTTACCTTCATGACCCATAACTTCATATCCAGGTAGATTCTCAACATAAACCTCTTCTTTCAATACTCCATTCAAGAAGGCATATTTCACATCGATTTGATATACCTTCCATTTGTGTTGAGCTACAATTTCTATGACAGCACGCACCATTTCCATTCTTTCAACAAGGGCGTAGGTTTCATCATAGTCTCTACCAAACTACTGTTTATACCCCTTGACCACCAATCGAGCCTTATTCCTATCTATTTTTGCTTCAACATTTCTCTTGGTCTTGTAAACCCATTTAACTCCAATAACTTTCTTGTTAGGAGTTAAATTAGTGAGCTCCCAAGTTTCATTTCTTCTAATTGCATCTATTTCCTCATTCATGGCATTACACCATTTTTCTTCTTTTTCAGCATCCTCAAAATAAATTGGATCACTATAAGAAACTAATGCAAAATTGATGTTTTCATTAAATTCATTTTCATACCTTTCATCTTGGTGAATCTCCCTTAGACTCTTGGTCTTTCTTGGCACTAGGGAGGCGAGAGTGGGATCACAACTCTCTGTATTGCTACTGCTTGTCTCTACTGGGCCAATTTTCTTCCTTCTGGAGCCTTCTATATCTGCTATTATATCATCTTGATGTTCATTAAATTGATCATCTTTAGCAATAATAGGAACTTTACTTAAAGTGCTTGATGATGTGTCTATAGATCCATCCCATGACTCATTCTCAATGAACTCCACATCTCTTGAAATGATGATCTTTTTGGTGATAGGGTTATAAAATCTATATGCATTTGAATCAAGACTATATCCCATGAAGATACACTTCACACCCTTGTCATCCAACTTTTTAATTTTCTCCTTTGGCACATGTGCATATGCTACACACCCAAACACTCTCAAGTGGTCAACCATCCATATATGATTTGCCCATGCTTCCAATGGAATCTTGTCACAAACTGCCTTTGTAGGAATTCTATTTATCAAATAAATAGTTGTTGCTACATCTTCTCCCCAATATTCAATTGGGAGTCCTTTTGCTTTCATCATGTTTCTTGCCATCTCAACGATGGTCCTATTCTTTCTTTCAGCCACTCCATTTTGCTGCGGAGTACAAATGGGTGTTAGCTCCATCTTTATGCCATTCTTCTTGCAAAATTTCACAAAAAAAATTGGATGTATATTCCCCCCCTCTGTCTTATATTAGGACTTTAATATAATGTCCACTTTCTTTTTCATCCTGGGCTTTAAATTCTAAAAAACTTATCAAAATCTTCCGATTTATTTTGCATATAATACACCAATATTCTATGACTGAAATCATCTATAAAGGTCATAAAATAAGTACTCCCCCAATGGAATTGATTTTCATAGGGCTAACTAAATCAGTATGTGTTGGAAACACTGAGGGGGGGGGGGGGGGGGGGGAA
>MU228290.1:807421-845569 GCA_018584345.1 Thuja plicata | reverse complement strand
TCATTACATATGTGTGTGTGTGTGTGTGTGTGTGTGTGTGTGTGTGTGTGTGTGTGTGTGTGTGTGTGTGTGTGTGTGTATGTGTGTGTGTGTGTGTGTGTCTGCATGAATAGACGCGACTATAAACATGACCTTTGTCAGCCCATAATACACAACACTTCCAAAAAAATTTGCTTGAGTGTGTTTACTGAAATAATAAAGACATGATTACAAACATACTATTATAGGCACTTGGCCTTTACACAACAAAATTTTATACAGTGATCCTTAACATAAGTCGACCCCATGCTCTGTCTTATGAACTGCAGTAGTATTGTTCTTGTTGTAACTTATCTGTATTGTCATTCCGTACCATGTGTGTCTATACTTAGTATGTACATGTAGCATAGAACATGTATGTGAATGCACATACCTTGATTCGACCACTTGCACATGCGCTGATGTGCTGAAAACTGTATAACTTTGTCTACCCTATTTTCTATACTTAGTCATTTTTGTCTTCCAAGTTTACTTGACAAAAAATCTATATGAATTTTCTGCCATAATGACAACAAAAAAGAAATCATGTATCCTCTAGGAATCAACTTGCCAACAATCTCCCCCTTTGTCATTAATAGCAACAAAGGAATGTGACCAAGTTACTCAAAATCTCAAGATTGACTTAACACAAAAAGAACTGTATGTCATTATATCTTTTTAACATATACACACACTACTCCCCATATATACACTTGTTATTTATATACATTACTCCCCCTTTGAAATTAATGACAAAGGTGTCCAAAAACTTGCAAGTCTCTAGATACTTACTCCATGTACACATCTAGATATACAATCTGAAGAGACTTGATCTCTTTCTACAAAAATGTCTTCATTGCATTAATTGTTTGGAGATAGGTGCATAGAGAATATGTGAGATTTTCCATTTTTATTAGATCCATGCAAGGACCTTGATCATACGTGACCATAGTGGCATCAATCTATTTGATGTTCTCATCTAGAACTGCTAAGGAGGGCGCTAGTGCATTTCTTAGTTGCGTCTACCAGATTCTTATCTTATTAATCTTGAATTTTTCCTTTTCAATCTTGTCCAACTGACCTTGATAGATATTGTTGCAGATGTTCATGTCTTACGTAGATGTTTCAACTGATTTTATAACACTATCAACCAAGATATCTACCTCTTCTATCTTTTTTATATGTTCAGAGGTGAATTTCAATATGTCCATGCAGTTAGCTATTACATTTATGCCTTTAGCTGCCAACTCTTTCAACATAGACTGACCAATCTTTAATGAGTTTAGATCTAAGGTAAAATTCTTCACCAGTTCATTTATTCTTTCCTTTTTATACTCATCTTCTGCAATTCTAGTAGCTGAGTCTACTAAGCTTGTAAAATGTGCTTTGAAGCTTGCTAGGATGCTGTCTACATCATCGACAGACTGAATCTTAGCCATTTTCTTATCTGCAGGCACTGGATCATTCAGAATTTTTATTGTTTCAAGAAAGAGAGGGTTTCTCATAACTTGTTTCTCTTTGGCATTTTCTATGGCTAGCACACTGATCTTTATCAAATCTTCCTCTCCCCATTCATCTAAGCTTGCTGAATCACGGGTCAAGCTTGACAACAATGAGGTTATTGGTTTTATAGGAGTGAATATAATATTATGATTAACATCCATGCATTCATTTTTCACTGGATCTCCATAGAGGGTAGTTCATCCTTTTTTCCTTCATCTAGACCTATGGTGTCTTCTGCATTTTTTTCTTGCCACAAAGAAGTGTCATTAGTGCATGCCTTCTCAGTTTCTTCAGTTTTCACAAGTGCTTCCTCAAAATTGTTCAATTCATTATGTGAAGCTGTCATTGATATCTCAACATCATTGATTGTAATTGTTTCTTCTGAATCTTTTACTGTCACTGAGGGTGATGGAGCTTTAGGCGTTGAATCCTATGGACCTATCATAGGTGCATTAGAAGACTCTAGTAGTTTATCCCATTTTGCAGGGACTAGATTCATTTTAACTGTAGGTGTCATTGATGGATACATGTGTCTATCCATAAAAACTTGTACAAATTCTTTTTCAGTCTCTTTCCCAACAAACTCATAATCATTATTCATTATATGAAGAGTCGTTGTCTTGGTTCTTAGATGAGGTTTTACCAAGTCTAGCAGAATTACTTTTTCTTCACATGAACAAATGGGGAGAAGATTGTCTAATGTTTCCTATCTACTCCTCATATCCTCCTCAATTGCCTATCTTTTCATTAGTTCCAATATGTTCCATAATTTATCTGGTATCACTATCTTAAGTTCTAGAACTAACTTTTTAAATTTGATCATGTGAGAGATGAGCATAGAATTTATTTCTATTTTTTCAATCTCTTGGTACTTGTCATAGACCTTTGCAATTGTATCCAGTCTTCCTTCATTGATAATTTTGTTCTTTAGAATGTTTAGACTAGGTCTGAATCCTACCTCAGGAGGGGCTTCAGTGTTCTTTACCTTGCTCCTTGTGGTTCTTGAAGATGGATGACTTGTGGGAACTTGCTTCTTCCTTCTAGTCATCTAACTTGGTACTGATGGTGGAGATGCTTCCAAGTCAATAGTAGTTGAGGGCGCAAATGTACTTTTATCAAATTTCTTCATCTTCTTCTTGGGCACATCATCAGACTCCTCTATTTTAACATCTGTTTGTTTGAGATCTTTTGTAATCTTAGCTTCCCTAGCTTTGTCTAGATATTCTTGTGTAACTCCATGAACATTTAGGATATTAGAATTAATTCTCGATGCCTTCCTTTTGTTATCAGCACTGTATAGGACAAAATTGACTTCATTTTTATTTTCTCTATAAGTGCCCCACCTTGGCTCATTAGGATCTTTGGGTGCAAACAAAAGAACTTGTGCACATCCTTCCAACACATGTTCCTCAACTTCATAACTAAGTGGGTGAATCCATTTGGTTTTGGGCTCAACTGCCTCCATGCAAGTGTAGTCAGTCTCTACCATGAAGCATATGGTCTCCTTATACTTCTCAACTATTTTCACAGATAATCTAAACCTCTTTTGCATTTTGATCCTGAATGTCTTGATGGCCATGTCCATATAATCCTTCACACTACTCTCTGATGTAGCTTTGAGTGATATCTGGGACATAGTAGGTTTACTCCTATCTAGGTAAACATTTGCAACTTTACCTACTATGTGGAAGTAGAGATATATGATCAATGAGCCAAACCTGAATATCTTGCTCTTGTCATTCTTAATAGCTTGAATGCTATCAATCAATTGAGTGTGCAATATCTCACATAGGTTATACTGAGTATTATCTTTCACCATCTTTACTGCTGCTAGGATAGTAGCTGAAGATACACTATTTAGTCTGCTTGCGTGCTAAAATTTGTAACCTAGTATCATGGTGACTAGTTTTATGTCATCTTCCATAATGGGATCAACTATCATACTGCACCTATTACTTCTGGATAAGCATGCTTGCTCAGCCTATTTCTTAACATCTTTACCAGGTTGAAGAACTAGTCCAGTCTTAGGAAGTCCAGTCATGTCATGGATTAGGTCTGCAGTAATGCCGACGCGAACTTCACCAATCTAGTAGAGGTCATTATGTATTCTCCTCAACAAGATTTTAACCCATTTGTGTGCATTAGAATACTCAAAGATAGGGTTATCAGTGAGATGTGCGTATTCATCCTTGAATGAATAGTCAGGATTCAACATTGACGCCATGAGAGTAGCTATACTGTTATCCCCAAAATTTTCCTTCTTATAGTAGATGTATGCACAGATGTCTTCTACATGCATGACTCCTAGCAGAGTCTTAGAAAATTCTCCCTCTACATCATCTAGTATGGATTTGAATGGATTCTTCTTAAAGACAAATCTCTTCCTTTCAGCAATGTTAAATACAACTGGAGTTTCCATACTTACTTGCAACTTGGATAAATAGGGTTTCACGATAATTCAAAATGACGTGACTGCTAGGATTCCATTTAAACTTGTAATCCATTCACCAACTGATCAAATCAATACCTTTGAAGGTTTTGATTCTTAGCGCTTCTATGCTCTCAGTAGGTTTTATGATCTTAGAGGTAAACAATGAAAGTAATCAATCAATCCACTAGTTTATATAAAGTTCTTCCGCATTTAATGTCTTAAGTTCTTTTACTGAGACTTTCAAACTTTATTCAGAATGAAGTATAGACAATGCGTGAATGAATACTACATTCTTTTTTTATCACTGACATGAGTCCAAAGTCTCATACTCGGAGGTGAGTATACCAGCCACGTAGGGGTTCAGAGATAGAATAGCTCCCACTAAGACCATGAAGGTCAAATATTTAGAAGTAGAAGGTGCATCCACCGAGGATGCATCTACTACCTTGTTCTCTTCATTATCCTTCTTTACTTCAACCCATATTTTATCTAAGTTAGCTTTAGCTTCTACAAACTTAACTTCTCTTGATTCTTCAAACAAAGACTTCTTAGGATTCTGTTGTCCTTTGGTTCTTGATCTGCAAAAACTTGAGATGTGTCCAACTTTTCCACATGAGTGAAAAATGATAGGAGGTATGATGTTGTTATTCATCATGCTGCAATGCTTGGCTATGTGTCCATTGTAATTACATATCTGACATGTAATGTTCTAGAAGTTTCTTTGAGGTTGATTTCTCTGATTTTATTGAGTCTGGGTCCTTTGGTTCATTTGTGACTCATTTCTTTGATTTGACCTACAATGAATAGCTCTATGACCAAACTTATTACATGAGTAATAGTAACCATTGAATGGTCTTACATCCTTACAATCTCTTGCCAAGTGTCCATTCTTGTTACATGTATAGCAAGTGTGGTTAATTGTCTTGTGCTTATCTTTTGGTGGTTCTATTTTAGTCTCTTCAAGAATTTCAGTTTTCTTTTCTGCTATAGATTCTGTTAGAGATTTCTTTCTTTCTTGTGATGAATTGATCTCAATTTGAGCTGTACTATATCCCATACTAGTGGTATCACCTTTTAGTTTCTGTGCATAAAGTTGTGATTGAATTAAATCAGAACTTGTGTGAAGTTTATCAATCTTGTCTTTTGCTCCGGATAATTCAGATTCAATCTTCTTCTTGATGTTTTCCAATTCCAAGATTTTCATATTGGCTTGTATGAGTTCTTCATCTAACTGTTTATTTTCTTTGTTCTTCTCTTGAATAGCTATTAGTCTATCAGTTAATTAATCATTCAATTCTTCTATCTTATCCATCAAAGACATGTTCTCTTCATTTAGCTTCTTGACCATTTTTCCCAAATCATTTGTAGAGCAATCTTTCAGATCTTTCCTTAATTTCTTGATAAGCATTTGAGAGCTATCAACCTTTAGTTTATGTTCCTCATTTTCTTTCTTAGATCTATCTAGATCTTCAAGGGATACTTCAAGATTCTTTTTTAGATTTTTAGCTTCTGCTAAATCCATGATATCCTCAAGTGGTTAAACTTTTCTCCCAGAGGACCAGTGCTCTAATACCAATTATTAGAAACACTGAGAGGGGGGGGGGGTGAATCAGTGTTTAGCTAATAATTCAATTTCAGGAACTTTAAACATAAATCAATTATATATCACTTGAAGCTTAAGAAAAGATCACATAACACATAATATGATTATGGAGAAACCTTGATTAAAGGAAAACCCCGGTGGGAATTAGTACCCAAAAATATTGCACTAGTATAATGAACTTGTTAAAGTTCCTTTGCCCTATTAGAAGCAATCTTTACAATGCAAGTATAATGACCTCGTTAAAAGCCTAACCATGTTAGGAGTATTTTACAAACAACCCTATTAGGGGTGAGGACTCACTATCCAAGAGCTCACTTCTCGATGAGAAAGAAGGCTACAACCCCCTAGGAATCGATATGCACTATATCCAAAAGTGAAATGTTGTATATGACACAAATGTCTGATCAATTCCAGTTATGCGCTTATGCTCTTATCTTATTTAGGATCTCTATCTCATGCTGACATATTTACACTACTCTACTTTTCTTATTTCTTTGACACTTAAAATACTTCTTTTCATTACACATATATATGTTTATGCCTGAATAGATGCAATTATAAACATGACCTTAGTCGGCCCATAATACACACTGCTTCCAAACAAATTGGCTTAAGTGCGTTTACTAAAATAATAAAGACATGATTACAAACATACTATTATAGGTGCTTGGCCTTTACACAACAAAATATCATACGTTGATCCAAAACATAAGTCAACTCCATGCTCTGTCTTCTGAACTGTAGTAGTACTATTCTTGTTGTAACTTATCTGTACTATCATTTTGTACCATGCGTGTCTGGACTTAGTATGTACATGTAACATAGAACGTGTATGTGAATGTGCATACCCTGATTCAATCTCTTGCACATGCACTGATGTGTTGATCACTGTATAACTCTGTCTGCCCAATTTTCTATACTTAGTCATTTTTGTCTTCCAAGTATACTTGACAGAAACTCTATATGACTTTGTTGCCATAGTGACAACACAAAATAAGTCATGTATCCTTTGGGAATCAACTTACCAATAGTATGCACCAGCTCTAATGGTTCTCTTTCCCTTCTAGAGTTTCCATAATTAAAGGGAAGCCTATGTTGCTTACCCAAAATACAAGCCTCACACTTGCTACTAAACTCTTTAATACATGGCAAATCATTTACCATTCTTTTCTTGGACAATAAACTTAAACCAACATAGCCAAGATGTCCATACCTTAAATGCCATAGCTTGGAGGGGTCTTCAATCACTCTCTTCAAGGATGATTGATGTACTGATGTACATGCTTGCTTGGGAGATGCAGCTGCTAAAATTAAAGAGAAACACATTTCTACCTTCAATGGAAACATTCAATTCTTTTTCATGTGGATTGCTGCAATAATTTTCTTACTCCCATCCTTCTCATAAATGCCACATTGGTCATTCTCCATCAGTACTTTATATCCATTTTGAATGAGTTGTACGACACTTATCAAATTGTTCTTTATCCCTGGGGAAAAATAAACATTCTGAATTTCTTGTTTCTTGCCTTGTTTGGTGCGGATCATAATTGATCCTTTGCCCACAACTGGAACAATTCAATTGTTCCCTGTTCTGATTTGAGATTTAATAGATTTATCAATGAAAGAAAAAAGACTTTCATTACCACTCATGTGGTTACTACACCCACTGTTCAAATAACAGACTTTGGGGCTGCCTTCTTCACCAATATTGCACATGATGAAGGTTGTGGCATTATTTCCAATACCCACTTTAACATCAGCCACATTAGCACTTTTCTTTGACTGATCACCTTTCTTTTTCCAGCATTCACTTGCATAATGCCCAAATTTATGGCAATAATAGCACTCAACATTTATCTTGTTTGAGTTACTATTCTTCTTGCCTCCTTTAGAGTTACTCTAAGAACTTCTAGCTCCCTCATTTGTGGCTGCTTGTTCTGAGCATTCTCCTCTAGCATTTTGTTGTCCAGAGTTTCCATGACCTTTCCCTCTTGAGCCTCTTCTAGAGTTGTTCCTTCCTCTCTCCCTTCCTCTTGCATTATATTGAGCTCTAAAAGCTTGGTCTTGAGAAAAATTTATTGAGCTATTAATTCTATGCTCATGGGTTTGGAAAGAACCCATCAACTCATCAACAGTCAATGTTGAGAGATCCTTTGCCTCTTCAATAGAAATAACTAGAGTATCAAATTTTGTGGGAAAATTTCTCAAAATTTTCTCTACTATTATTTTCTCCTCCATGGTTTCTCCATTGGTTCTCAACTGGTTTATCAAATCAGAGAGTCTTGAGCTGAAATCTCAAATGGACTCATTGTCCTTCATGAGAAAATTCTCAAATTCTCTTCGAAGCATTTCGAGCTTTACCACACAAACTTTTTCAGTCCCTTTAAAATTAGTATGAAGGATATCCCAAGCTTCTTTGGAATAATCAATTGCTGCTATTCTGGGAAAGATTGCCTCTCTCAAGGTAGTTTCAATCAAGCTCAAAGCTTTTGCATCTTTCCTCCTTGACTCCTTTAGCGGAGTCTTCTGATTGTTTGTGAGGGAAGAAAATAGAGCTGGGTTAGTCACATCCACAAAGCCACTGACCACAAGCTCCCAAATCGTTTGCAACCATTACGGTCTTCATCTTCTTTGCCCAAAAATCATAGTTTTGTCCATTAAAAGATGGTGGCTACTGCCAACTCTTTCTTACATCTCCAGCCAGGTCTCCTGTGCAAGATAAAAAAATATCCAAAAAAAACAAATGCCCAAACTCACAAGGATTGAGGGCCAACCAGCTCTGATACCATGTAAAGAATATAGAATCAGTCTATATTTTGGAAACACAGGAAAGATGGTCTGTTTCCACAAACAACTAAAATCAAGAAACCCCAAAATAGGGCAGAGCATAAATACAAACAGAACTAGAGAAATATGCAAGCTTCTTCCTGCTTCTATTAGTCTGGAAATAACTTCTACCACCAAAAAAAACTTGCAGCTCTCTGGGGCTGCATATAAACTTCAAAGAGCTTATCGAAACTCTTACAAGATTATCTGAAGCAGTCACTAGTCACTACTTAATATAATAATCAATTACAAAAACCAAACTATTTGCTGCTACATACAAAACATAAACTTCTTACAAGTCTATTATGTTGAAAGAATAAAGACATTCTTTCCTTTATAAAGTATTTGCTGTCCAAATAAGAAATCAGATTTGAACTTATCTTTCAAATTCCACATAAAATCAGATTTGAAATTATCTTTTAAAAGTCTTCCAAAAATCTGATTTACTCTTATCAACAATAAACAAAGAAGATTTAAAAAGTCAACAAAAATGGCTCAATACAACCATATTTTATTCTGAAAATCTAACAGTTTCATACTCTTTAAATGTGGAAATGAGGAATTGTAAATTCACCTTATACTTGACTTAAATTATGTTACTTGCAAATTATTTGTTCTTTGTGTGTTTATTTTCAATTCTGCCTACACGTTTCCTGTTTGGCTTTGCAGTTTATGTCAATTGTTTTTTAGCTTCACTAATTATTACTTTTCATTTTCATACAAATGGTTTCTAATCAAAGTGCAGAAAAGGACTGTAAAATTTCTACAGTGCCCTTTGTTTCAACAAACTAATCGTAGATTTTGAAAACAAATGAAGTGCTTAGAATCATTCTTTCTTTTGTTCTTATTTGTTATCAAGGATGACACGGTTTCATACTAGTTCCTTTTCTTATTGTCTGAGCAGATTTCCAGATTCAGGAACAACAAGATATTAATAACTAGGAGAAGAACTCTTGTGGTCTAGTCTGATGATGTGCCGGATCAAAATGATTTTCAACATAGTTTTCTTTTGAAGCTCTCTTTCTGATTAATTTTGATCACAGAAGCTCAGAATCTCTATTGTTGATTTTGTTGTTTGCAGATGGGTAAAAATTAAGAATAGGGGAAGCTCCTCAAGCCACACCTTGAAAGCATAGTTTTTCCATTAACAAAAATTGTTTTAGCAAAAACTATCGAATTAGGGTTGGAATCTGATAGCCTTATGGAGATCATTAAGCCTTTCTGCATACTTATGTAATGGCTATAAGGTTTTCCCCTCACTAATTGTCTGATCTGGAGCTTGAGTCCCTATGTTAAAGAAATGTCATGAAAATTCAATGCTCTTAAGCTCCTTAAAACAAGAAAGCACAGGAGAAATGGATACTAAGTGTACCATGCTTCTGTAGATTTCTATTTTAGTTATGATTCCCTTTGACATGTCGACTGTGGACACAACTTTAATAGGGACAAAAATGTATACAATATGGTTGGATGGGATTTTAGTGACCGGAAGTCATTATATAGGTTTTCACTCATTTAGTGAATTAGTGAATTTTTCCCCTAAAAAAATTGGGGTTTGCCTATTTTTGTTGGTTTTGGATTTTTATAGTTAATTATCATAATTTTGTTAAGTTTGCAGATTTAATTTTGTTAATTTTATACTTTTGTTAATTCTGCTACTCTTTACTAGTGTGTAGGTGATGAACTGTAATGTTGAAGACATAAATGCTCAAAGGAAACAAAGGGTTTTACTACAGTGAAGGGCAGTAGGGGATATCGGGATATCATGACCCTGAATATGCTAGTCAGGGAAGACTAACATGTTCTAGTTATATTTATAGCTTTGGTGTACTTTTGCTTCAACTTCTTTCTAGCAAGGGAGCAATTGATGTTGACTAACCTTATCCAAAATTCATTGTAGAGGTTCTTTGTATTCCTTACCTAGTTTTGTCGAGAAACAATTTTTTTAACATTATGAACTCTGAAAATTCAAAGGCTTTCTTTAGTTTTGATTTTTTTTAAATGTAGCCACTGGTATTTTCCATTGTGTCTTAATGAATGTTTGCTACCATAGTCCTCATCATTGACTGCATATCTCGACAGAAGCTTTCCAATATTGGGACATCCACCTTCAGCTCATGAATTCACTTTTGTGTCATATTTTTAATATGTGCCCACTATTAATGGTCTTTTCTCTTTGCTATAAGCTAATAATACAACTGCCTAAAGCCAGGGACTTCAGCTGTAGCAACGCAGCTCTTGTATTGTTTTATTCAGGCTGCAATGTTATTTGGTATGCAATTTCAATAAAGACGAATGTGTGTTTGTGTTTGAAGGATTCTTTATATTTTTTTGTTAGTTGCATTTTATAAATTAACAGGTGCTTCGTATGTGCCGACAATGGTAGGCTCATAATTAATTTATGATTTCCAACATATCAGGCTATTTCTTTCATGTTATCCGATGTCTACCACCCTAATCATACTATAGCTCCAAGAATACAAGAACACTAACTTCTCTAGGAGGCCCCAACGCCCTAGGAATACAGTGGAAATTATTCATGTGCAAGAATACCATTAAAAAGAATGAGTATTAATTTTTGTTTATAAATCGTCATTTATGATGGACTGCAATCTTGAGTAGCAATGGGCATATCTCATTGTACATATTTTAAATTAGTCAAAGAGCTGAATCATATTAAACTGGATATGTAGGCACATCATGGTTTTGCCAGGCTTTTGATATTCTAGCTTCCTTATGTAACTATTCTATGCCTCATATAATATAACATAAAGGCTTGTTTCTCTTAAAAAATCAACTAGTATATATTATTTTAAAATTATCAATAAAATTAAGGCTTCTATATTTTTAAAATAAAATTAAAAAGGAATTAATTAAATTTGTAAATAAAATTAATTTAACATCATATAAAGTATAATGAATAATTATTTTCAAACATGTGGAACAAAAATATTAGTTTATAATATATATATTTAAAATTAATCATTTAATATTTAAAGTAGATTTATCATAGGAATTTAATATCAAATCATATTTACCTAATCCTTAACAAATTTCTTACAAAAATATCAAATCTAATAATTATTTAAAAAAGTCATTCTAATGTAACTAATTGTTTAGACTTTAAGAAGTACTATTTTATATTTAGATTTAAACAAAATTATAATTAAAAGAATATTATTTCTAATAATATTATATAAAAATTAAAATAGTACTATTTATATTTATAATTATAAATATTTTATTTTTTTACAATTTAAAAAAGCTAAAAAAATTTATTATAAATTGTTTTATAATGTAACAATTGCTATATCGTTGGGCCTTGTGGGGTTTGGTGTTCCAAAGCTGGCTATGGTTGCAGGTCTTCTGTAGGTTCTGGTGTGGTATGGTTAAGGGCATAGACTCTGTGCAATGGATGGTGCTGCTGAAGGTGGAGGGGCTATTTTGCCTCTATGACTGCGATCTTTTATTGAAATGTAGCCTCCAGATCCTTGGCTACAGAGGTGCGGGTGCTTGGAAATAAATCTATTTTTGAACAGCCCTATTTTGAGTGTAGTGTGGATCTGGGTTTGGGACCGTTCTCCCAAATGTGGTGCAAGATTTTTTGTCTCTGCTAAGGGGGATGGGTTATGGTTGCCTACGTCTAAGAGTATCTTTTCTCAAACTGGGACCATACAAGGTTTGGCTGGGAGATATTACCCTCTCTGGTGTTTACCTCCCCGCTATTGGGACTTTTTGGATGCAGTGGGGGAGCGTTGTCCCTCTTGGTGGATGACCCAAATGTTGTTGCACTTTTCTCCTGTTGTTCAACCTCTGAAGGCTCTGAGAATGCACTTGCTCTGGAGCTTTGAAGTGATCTTTGGTACCCTGTGCATGTTGATTTTAGTTGTGGTTTCTACCCTTTGATGGCTGGGTGCCTTTCTTCTGCTGGTTGCCCTCTTTTTGATTTGGTTTACTGAAGTCAGTCCTGAGTTATGGAAGTGGTTGACTCTTCACCTTGAAGAGCTATTCTGTTTGGTGCTGGTGTGATGGGAAGGGATTTTTCTTCAAGCTCCTTTCTTCCTTTTGTGGGTCTGTCCTCTCTGCTTGGTCTGGACAGAGTGTTTTCTTTCTCTTTTGGGCAGGTGATTGCTCACAATTTTCAAGGGCACACCTTGGGTGGTTGTTTTTGGTTGAAGTTTGCAGCCGGTTTGGGAGCTTTTCCTAACCCCATGGTTCTAGTTTATGAGTGGTTAGTCTGGAGGAGGGCTTGGCACTATCTGTCTATTTCTTCTTTCACGGCTCCTATGGAGGTGGAGTTGTCTCCTATAGAGGGGTAGGTTTTTGTGACTTTGGAGGTGGACGAGTTCTGGTCTCTCTTCTGCAGTAGGTGGTTTACCAACTTTTTCCTGGTGTTGTTGATCTCCCTCCCCACTGTCCCTATTGAGGTGGGTCCCTTTACTATTGAGGTGGAAAGGGTGGCTACTGTTGGAGGGTGGATCTACAGTCAGGGTGCTGCGTTTACTCACAGGAAGATCTTCGATAACCTTGCTTTTCCAAGGGTGTTTGGAAAGTTTCAACCGATAGTTTGTTGGTTGAGCTTTGGTGATGGTCTTTCATGACCTTGTTGTTCTTTTAATTTTCTCTGTTGTGCACTCTGGATACGATTAATGTGCTGTTAATGTGTATCTAGTGTGCTACTGTTGTACCACAGGCCATCACCCTCTTGCTGCTACTTTATTCAAAAACAATTGCTACATCAAAAATTATTCACAGGCTATTATTATTAAATCTCCAGACTTTATATTTAAACATCTTTTATTAATAATATTAATTATTTAAAGTCATAGTAAATAAATAAATTATTTTGTTAAAAATATTAAAGAGAGAAAATAATAATTATTCTACTTAATAAAATAGAAAATAAAATAACTTTAAAAAATTAATATTCCTAAATAACAACTTTATTGAGCTAATATAGATCCTTATTTAATCTCACAGGGAAGTTCAGAGAAATCTATATATCATTGGAATTTTTTTTCACAAAAATATCACATAATATCCTGATAAAAATATGTGTACTATTACATAGAACAATTTTGACATAAACATCAGGCTACATAAACAATCCCTAGTATTAAAATTTTATTGGGTTGATGTAAACCTAGAAGACTTATTAAAATAGGGTACTCAATTATTGAGCTCACTTCCTTAACCATACGTAGATGAAATAGAAAATCCAAAGAGACAAAGTCTTCAAGGAAAAGAAAATGGAGAAAGAGCATAATCTCAGATGTTATTCCATTCTTCCTTGGGAGTGCATAGCACAATGGAAGGCGTCCATGTTTCTATCCATGGGATAAACAACTTTTTCACACACAACATTGGCACCTCCAATTCAGGGGGCTCTAGTTTATTGTCTTTGAATGGACTCATGCACTCCATTACCTCTTCATCATCGCTTTCATTTAAGTAAGGTAATCCCCCACCCATGGGCACACTTTCATGATCCATCAAGTTAAAATCATGTTGAAAATTTGAAGTAGCTGAAATTTTCATGAAGTTTGCTCCTCCTACCATAGCTCGCTGATCCAATGTTTTCTAAGAAGTGGCTTTTCTGTGTATGCGGCACAACACTATATCCTTTTGCAAAAATAACTAAAAATGCTTGTTTAATACTATACTGATTATTAATGGTAAAAAATATTCTATTGGAATATAATAATATGAATTCTTATTTTTCACATTAAATTTATTAAAGATGATGTTTTTGTTCTAGAAACATCACCTTTCTTGCAGAGCGAAAATCTGGCATTTTGTACTCATTCACGATCCAGTTTGTTTTCTCTCCACTTGGATCTTTTCGTCTGTAGAACACCAATGTCTTTTTAAGCCCAATACATTCAAACTTATGATCTTGAACTGGTTTATTCACTCCTGTAGCCTTCCAATAACCAGACACAACAAGTCTGCTTCTTTTAGCTACCGCGCATTTTTTTTCAACAGGAACAAAGAAAAACCATTTTCTTTCTCCATCTAAAGTAACATCTGCAACAACAATTTAAAAATAGAATGCATCATGTAGCTGATAAACCCATTTTAACTTATAGCAGGTGTAATCTTTCCACATTCCATTCAATTTAAATAACTTACAAAGAAAACAATTGACCCACTAATAGTAAACAATCCCTAAGCGATTCAACAACCTCATCAAACACACACAAAAAAAAATTAAAAAAAAATAAAAAATAACTTTTTAGGGAAACTCAAAACAATACATTGTTTATGATCTACACCATCCAAATTTTTATTTTGGAATATGATATGATTTACACCATGCAGCTGCTAAACCCATTTGAACTTACAAAGAAAAAGGCAGACCCACTAATAGTAAACACACCCTAAAAGAATAGATTCATCCATTAGGGCAACTCAAAACAATACATTATTTATGAGTTGGGCCGTCCTAATCTTCATTTTACAATCTACTATGATTTAGATATTACAAGAAATCTTCAAATTGAAACATCTAGATCTATATGATTTAGATCACTCAAGTTTTCTATTTGAAACATTTAAATTTATGAACTCATAAGATCCATAGTAAATGAATACCTGGGAGTTGCCATGGATCATAACGATACAAATCCAAGGTACCAATTACATCAAAGATGAAAGGTTGGCCTTCGACCTTTTTTATGAGATAGAAGCTTGTTAGTTTGTTAGCTTGGACAACTGTCCCACCACTTGCTAACAATAATTAATTAATTATTAATTATTTTTTTGTTTGATTCCCCTAGGTGACAACTTGCAACAACTTGCAATTAATTTTTTGTTTGGTTGTTGGGTTTTAATTTATCTCAGCCGTTGATTGAGAATTAATCTCGTCCATTGGTTTACCAACGAGTGTAGTATAAAAGGGGGTCTGGGGGCATTTGGAGAGACATCAATCACATTACACCAACACAAGTTGGAGAGAATTTGTAGTGTTAGAAAATGAGTTTGCAGTGATAGAAAATAGTCTTGCAGTGTTAGTAAGGGTGCAGTGATAGAGTTGAGGATAGCAGTGGAGGAATATCAGCAGGAAGAGTTAGGAGATTGTCTAAGTTCTACCAATGAGAGGCAAGGAATTTTGTATCTTTTAATTTGCTGAAGATTAATATATATTTCTCATCTGCAGTACTGGTTTTCCCTTCAGGGTTTTTCCATGGATGATTTTTCCAAAAATATTGTGTTCTTTGTGTTGCATATTTCTTTCCGTATTTTTATTGGTGAAGTTGTAGTTGTGTTATTTTTCAATACTCAGCTGTAAATTTATTTTCAGCAGTTAAATAATATTTATGAGATAGGAGATTAATATTTAGTGACTGTAATAGGAATTTTCACTTGGTATCAAAGCAGTGTTGAGGGTAGAAAAGGTTTACCCTAGGAAAAGGAAAGAAATTTGAGTTTGAACTCTTTCGAGTTATTGTTTCTTTTATTTCTTTGAGATGGCCTCAGCAGGTTTGAGAGATCAAGACAGATTTGATGGTGCCTCAAATTTTGGTGTTTGGAAAGCCAAAATTTCTTTATTGTTGGAAGAGAATGGTATCAAGGAATATGTTACCAGTATTGTAGCTGTACCTATAGATCTAGTACTACTTGCAGCATACAAGAAGGATGATGCCAAGGTGAGGAGGATAACCCTTGATGGTGTTAAGGACCATATTGTTCCACATATCGCAGAGTTAGATACTGTGAAGAACATGTGGGATGCCATTCTGAATCTGAACTAGAATGCTACCACAAACCAAAAGCTGATTCTCAGAGAAAAGTTGAGGAATACCTGGATGAACAAGGGAGAAGATGTTACAAGTTACCTCACCAGGCTTAGACTTGTCAAGGACGAGTTAGCAGTTGTTGGAGATAAGCCAGATGAAGACAAGCTAGTAAGAATAGCCCTAAATGGGTTTACTAAGCAATGGGATGTCTTTGTTCAAGTTATTAATGGATGAGACACCTTACCTAGTTGGGATTGACTATGGAGTGATTTCACTGAGGAGGAGCTTAGACTAAGTCTTGTCAATGGTGCCAATAATAAAAGTCAGAAAAGTGAGGTGGAACAGGAAAATGTTGCCCTAGCGGGTAAGGGGAAAGCAAAGAAGGGGTCGAGCAAAGGATCAAATTCACAAAGTAAGAAGAATAAGGACCTATCTAAGGTCAAGTGCTTTTCTTTTCATGAGTTTGGCCACTATGTCAGTGATTTCCCACAAAGGAAGGGTAAGAAGCAGGTGGCAGCTTCAGCAAGTGCAGATGATCTCTTGCGTAGATTGGAGGATGAGTTCGCACTTGTATCTTGCATGATTATCTCAACCTGACAGAGTGTCTAGTATATAGATAGTGGAGCATCATTTCATATGACATGAGTTAGAGATTACTTCTCCATTTATAAGGAGAGGAGCACTAGTATCAAGATTTCTTTGGGAAACTTGTCCAAACTCAACTCAGTTGGAAAAGGGACTGTTCAATTTCAGAGGGAGAATGTAAAGGTAATTCCTCTTCATGATGTGTTGCATGTGCTAGGCTTAGGTATGAATTTTATTTCTGTATCTGTCCTTCAGGATAAAGGGTATAATGTTCTCTTTAGAAGGATGCATGTTTTGATTAAGCATAAAGATTGGAAATCACCAGTATCTATTGGAGTTAGGAGCGGTTGGCTTTATAGATTGCAGTTTGATACTCCTAAGGCATTCATGAGCAGCAGTAACCCTAGATATCTTGGAGATATGTGGCATAGGAGGATGGGCCATATTCATCATGGAGCACTTAGATTTCTTCATGAGATGGTGATAGGTGTTCCAGAGGTGAGCACAGAGCATGATGTTGTTTGTAAGGGATGTGTGTTGGGGAAGTTTGTGAAAGCATCTTTTCCAAGGAGTGATTCTAGTTCTTAGGGTGTTCTTGATCTAGTACATTCAGATGTGTGTGGGCCAATGTCGATGAAGTCTCTCAGAGGATATGAATACTATGTTACTTTTATTGATGATTTCTCCAGGAAGACCTGGATATACTTCTTAAAGACCAAGGACAAGGTTTTTAGTCGCTTCCAAGAGTTTAAGGCTCTTATGGAGAATTTGATAGGAAAGAAGATAAAGGTTCTTCGGTTAGAAAATGGAGGCGAGTAAAAAGGAAATGAATTCTAGGATTTTTGTACCAGAGAAGGAATCAAGAGAGAGTGGACTATTCCTTACAATCCACAGTAGAATGGAGTTGCTGAGAGGAAGAACCAGTCCATATCAGAGGCAGCAAGGGCTATGTTACATGACCAGGATATACCCCGCTACTTATGGGCAGAGACATGTAGTATAGTAGTGTATATACAGAACAGGGTTCCACATAAAGTACTAGGAAAGATAACACTAGAGGAAGCTTTCATAGGAAAGAAGCCAGATGTCGGTCACTTCAGGATATTTTAAAGTTTGGCATATTGTCATATTCCAGGTGACACCCGTACCATGTTAGATCAGACTACAAAGAGGGGCTACTTTGTTGGGTACAATGAAACCTCAAAGGCATATCAGATATTCATTCACGAGACCAGACGGATCATTGTTCGGTGTGATGTTAAGTTCATGGAGGAAAAGGCATTTAGAAGGTCCAGAGATTTGCCAGTAGAAGATTAGAGTAAGCAGTCAATAGAAGCTCCAAGGGTAGCTCAATTGAGTCGAGGGCAGCAAAGCTCAAGTACAGTTACTAGTACAAATGTAGACTCAGGTGGTGAGAGTTCGCAAAGTATGGAGCAACTGGTGCAACAGGAAATGCATCAAGAAGATATGGAGGTTGATATTTCATCCTCTACAGTTGGTAGCTGGAACCACAAGGTTCAACAGAGGGATACTCAAGAGTTTGTGGGAACTCCTAGGAGGAGTACAAGATCAAGGAAATAACCAGCCAAGTTTAATGACTATGTGGCTTTAGTTATTCAGTTGATAGATAGTGAGCCTTCTAGTTATCAGGAAGCTACACAACATCAAGTTTGGTGAGATGGGATGGTTGAGGAATATACCTCAATAATGCAGAATGATGTGTGGGAGGTAGTGCCTAAACCAATAGATAGGGCAGTGGGTTGATCACGCTGGATCTACAAGATCAAGCACAGTGCAGATGGTAGCATCGATAAATACAAGACAAGTTTCATGGTAAAAGGGTTCTCTCAGAAAGAGGGAATAGACTATGAGGAGACATTTGCTCCTGTGGCCAGGTATACTTCCATACGAGCTATGATCTCAGTTGTAGCACAGATGAGATGGCAGATCCATCAAATGGATGTCAAGATAAAATTTCTTAATGGTAAGTTGAGAGAGGAGGTATACATAGAGAAACCAGAAGGCTTTATAGCACACAACAAAGAGACCCACATGTGTAGATTGAAGAGAGCTTTGTATGGACTCAAGCAAGCTCCTAGAGAATGGTATGAGCACATTGATACATACTTGTAGGAAATGGGCTTTGTGAAGAGTGAGGCTGATGTGAACCTCTACTACTTGGTGGTTGGGGGTGAGGTTCTCATTCTTGTTCTATATGTGGATGACTTGTTTCTCACAGGTTCACTAGGGCTCATAGAGGAGTGCAAGAGGGATCTTGTAGTAGAGTTCGAGATGAAGGACTTAGGACTTATGCACTACTTTCTAGGCATGGAGGTTTGGCAGACAAATGGAGAGATTTTCCTTGGGAAAGGCAAATATTGCATTGAAATCTTGAAGAGATTCGGGATGGAGGATTGCAAAGCCATGCCTACACCCATGATCATGAATTGGAGGAAAGTAGATACATCCAGGCAGAAGGATGTAGATCCTACCTTATATAGGCAGTTGATTGGTTCGCTGATGTATCTAGTCAACACCAGGCCAGACATAGCATTTGCAGTTAACTCTCTTAGTCAGTTCATGGTGGAGCCAAAGAGAGTGCATTGGATAGTGGCTAAGCATGTGTTGCTTTATTTGCATGGTACAGTTGAGTATGGGATCAGATATGTTTGAGGTGAAGGTATCAAGTTGATAGGCTATACTGATACATATTGGGCAGGTAGCACAATGGACAAGAGAAGCACTTCAGGGTGTTGTTTTAGTTTGGGATCGGGAGTTGTCTCTTGGTTCAGCAGGAAACAGAATTTTGTGGCTTTGAGTTCTAGATAAGCAAAATACATAGCAGCTAGCATGGCGATGTTTGAAGCTATATGGCTTCAGAAGTTGCTAGTGGCCTTGTTTGGTTAGAGAGTTGAGACTACTATGATACATTGTGACAATCAGAGTTGCATCAAGTTGTCTGAGAATCCAGTGTTTCATCATAGGTCTAAACAAATAGAAATCAGGTATCACTTCATCAGAGATTGTGTACAATGGGAGATTGTTCAGCTACAGTACATACCTACAAAGGAGCAGGTAGCATACATTCTAACAAAGGCATTGGGGAAGGAAAAATTCATCTTCGTTAGAGATAAGTTGGGTGTCCTGCAAAATAGCTTCCTCGCTAAGAGGGAGTGTTAGTTTGTTAGCTTGGACAGCTGTACCACCACTTGCTAACAATAATTAATTGATTATTAATTATTTGTTTGTTTGATTCCCCTAGGTGACAACTTGCAACAACTTGCAATTAATTTTTTGTTTGGTTGTTGGGTTGTAATTTATCTCAGCCGTTGATTGAGAATTAATCTCGGCCGTTGGTTTACCAACAAGGGTAGTATAAAAGGGGGTCTAGGGGCATTTGGAGAGACATCAATCACATCACACCAACACAAGTTGGAGAGCATTTGCAGTATTAGAAAATGAGTGTGCAGTGATAGAAAACAATCTTGCAGTGTTAGCAAGGGCGAAGTGATAGTGTTGAGGATAGCAGTGGAGGAATATCAACAGGAGGAGTTAGGAGATTGTCTAAGTTCTGCCAGTGAGAGGCAAAGAATTTTGTATCTCTTCATTTGTTGAAGATTAATATATATTTCTCATTTGCAATATTGGTTTTCCCTTCGGGGTTTTTCTAGGGATGATTTGTCCAAAAATATTGTGTTCTTTGTGTTGCATATTTCTTTCCATATTTTTATTGGTGAAGCTGCAGTTGTGTTATTTTTCAATATTCAGCTGTAAATTTATTTTCAGTAGTTAAATAATCTTTATGAGATAGGAGATTAATAATCAGTGACTGCAATAGGAATTTTCACAAAGCTCACTAACTCCTCTTCTGTTGGATGAAATTTGAACCCTGGAAGATCAAATTCCCCACCCTCCATGTCTACAAATGTATTTAATTACTGTTTTGGGCAATGGCTATAATTCTCTCTCTGCACTTTACGAACAAGAAAATCTAGAAGCGTGGGAATGCATTGGACGTTATCTTACCCTGTAGAGAGATTATAAAGGAAAAGAATTGAGAAAGTTTCCCACACGCAGAGAGTCAATCCCATGAAGTTACGCACAGATTGAATGCATGAAGAAAATCAAACTCGGAGAAAACATATTCAATATTGTACTTTATTCTAGTCATTGTGTTCCCATGCATTTTCACAGCTACTACTCTCTATTTTGATATTCAAGAGAATTTGACCTCCATAACAAGGAAAACTTTGCAAGCTGTTTGTTCTACAGAATGATCGAGAAACAAGTTAACATTAATTAACATGTGAATTGCCAATCTGTGTGATATGTGGGGAAATGACTTCTCTTCTTAAGTCAGGTCGAAATTATCTTCCAGAATAGTTATTGTATAGAAATTTTTCCAAAATAGACCTTTGCATCTATTGTGTATTACTTTTTATTACTTTATTTTATGGTATTAATCATTGGGCTTTATTTTTCAAAATGTTGCCGTGTGAAAATTGTTTTAGTATTCTATGTTGAATTTTATTTTTATATATTGTGGATTTCATAATATCAAAGGTTTATCTATATTTGATGAAGTGAATTTTCAAATTAAGATCTTGTAGTTATATTTTTCTCATAGAGAAATAATTATCAACTATTGGTTATGAAGAACTTGTGGAGCTACAAAACATAAGATAAAGCACTCCACGGGTTGGAAGAGTTGAACAAGAAAAATGAATGTTTATCAAATTTTCAGAACAAACTTAAATTAAAGTCAATTTGTTGATTAATATGAGCAAAAATAGTTATGAAAAAACTTGGACTGAGATTAAAAGGGAATTGACTTGCAAATTAATTGTATAAGAAAAATTGTTTGATTTTAAAAATATGGTTTATTATTGGAATGCGGTTTCTTTTTTAAATGTTCAATTAGAAAAATTATGATAAGAATATAAGAAGACTTTTTTAATGTATTTATATAGTTAAAAGTAGGCTTCCCATGTTCTTAAAAATATTGAAGAATTTAGAATAAAGATCATTCAACTAAGTTGTAAAGCCAATGGTATCTATTATTTTACTAATTTTATAAATCATTTTTTGATAAAAGATTCTCAACTAATTAAGGAGATGCATTCAAAAGATTCAGTTTTAACAAAAATAATAAGATTAATAATGTAAAAATGTAACATGGGGAGAAATGATTTTTAAAATTTTTCACAAATGTGAGAATCATGCAGAGTTAATTTCCTTGAAAAAAGGCAAGATCAAAGAAAAAAAATATAAGTGTAAAGTCTAGTTACAGTTGGTGTAAAAAGTGTTTTTCTTATATGGATTACCCCTTTCTAGTATTAACAAGATAGATTATCTAACTAGACATGACTTATACCCTTTTCACACGTGTTTATGTGTGTTAAGATTACCTAGAAACCTAGGAACCATTCTAGAAAGTGTAAGTTGTCATATTGTAGGATTATTACACTTGTCCAAACCTTATCTAATTATACCTATCAACTTTTCCTATATAAGTAAGGCCTCATATATAAACTTTTATTCAATATATGCTACACATAATCAAGAATAACTTTTCTCTTACTACTCTTTGTAAATGATATCATTTGATTTTGTAGGTGGTCTTAAAAGCTTGTGTTCTTTGACCACTCTAATATTTTAACAAAACAATAGATTTACAAGTCCCTTCTCAAACCTAAGAAGTAATTAAGCATGATCTTTTGTTGGATACATTTCACATAAAAAAAGCCTTCACCATTGAGTCTAGAAGGATCATACAACTCTATTTCATATATGAAACTCTATATTCTGAAGATTATAAATTTCAAGCCATTTTTAGGATTTAAGAGAATCTTGCTCAAAATTTGTCGATATAATTGTATGGAATTTATAGTTGGTTGTATGGATATGTACTTTTTACGCTATCACAGTGGTCTATAGGTGTCATCTATTTCATTGGTAGAAAATTTAGCTTTTTTTTTTTAGTATGGCATAATCACTTTTTAGTGGGATAACACTTTTTGAAAATGTTTCTCATTAAAATCAACTTTTTGCACAAAATCTTCACTTTCTAACACTCATAGTACCTTAATCATTAAGAATTTAAAGATGAAGCAAACATCTAATTTGTAAGATTTTATGTGGAGATTCTAAATATTATTTTAGAAAAATAAATAAACTGTGCAATATTTTTCATAATGTTTGGTTGCATTTGAATTAAATTCTTTTTTTTTTGTTGAAATGAGGATATTAATGCCTGGGGATAATATATTTCTTACAATTATTTTCAATATTTTCCTATTTTTTATTTTATGAAACAAAAACCTTTAAGTTTGATTAAACACCTACATTTAAAAGAAGGGTAAGTGCATCGGGTTGGTGTGCAAAAAGTGGCCAACCACCCAAAAAAATAGAAAAAAAAACCCTAACATGATCAAGTTACTTTAAATTCAAATAACACTTAGGTTTGGTAAGTTTCCAAACCAAGAACAATGCTAGTTAATAGACTTGGATAACAAGGTTGAGGCTTGGAAGCTTGATTTCCCTCCATTTCCCTTCTTGTTCATGTGTTTTTTTTCTTCCAAATAGGTTTCTCAACTTCCTCATCATCAAGTTGACAAGTCATCAATTGGGTATTTGTAAAATTACCACCATAATTTTAGAAGTTTTTTGAGCTTTCTAACCGTATAATTTTTTTAATTTTTTGATAAAATTAACATATTAATTTTTTTTTACTAGTGTCTCCATAGTTCTCAAAGACATATGTGTACCATTTTTTTAATAACTTTTGATCTACTTGACCAATTTTTTTTACAAATATATATTATTATTTTAAACTTCAAAAAATAATTTGTATCTTATTATTATTATTTTGATGCAAGTTATGTTCCTCGTGGGAACAAACGTCTGATTTTTAGAATGTGCCCACTTTAGAAATTCATTAAAAAATACTCAATAAAAAATTCCAAAAAATAAGGCATCTTCTAGCTCTTTCTCTTAACTTCTATCTACCAAAGGATTTTATAAAAAAAAATCTAACTATGACATATTTAATGTGCACATCAGACACTATGTTAATATATAGAAGCACTAAGAGGGGGGTGATTCAGTGAAAACATAACATATACAAATTCAACCAAAGATATCATTATGCTCTTAAGTAACGTCCACAAAATAAAATAAGTAACTATAACTATGCAATAGAAATAAAGTAATTCAATCAACCACAAAGCATAAACTATAACACCACTAATTTTATCATGGAAACCCTTGTAAGAGGGAAAAAAACCACGGTGTTGATGACACCACAAATCTCTTCACTGAAGTCAAAAGAGTTGCCCTATAAGGAGCTTAAAATACCTTGTTAGGGGATGATCATGTTGGGAGTGACTAGGACCTTGTTAGAAGTATAATGAGATATATTAAGATCTACCTTACTAGAGGATTTTGAACTCCTTCTCATAAGTCACCTTGTTATAGGATTTACACAAAAAACTTGTTAGAGTCCACCTTGTTAAGGGATTTAACCTTGCTAACCTCTTAAGTTATCCTTCAACAATGAACTCTAATCACTGATCTTTGATAGCACTGCTTTCCTATAAGATCCAATCCAATCTCTGATCACCTATCACAACACACAATCTTTGTGTCTAATCACAACAACCAAAAAATGATAGAAAAACCCTAAATATTTGATTTAGCATCCTTCTTATAGATTTTCTTAAGTTGGTTAAACATTAAAAATAATCCACAAGTCTTCCAGCAATTTGACTTAACTCATGAAACTTTGCATCAATGAATATTCACATATGTTGGTCCAAAAACATATTACAAACATTTAATAAAAAACATCATTGATAACTTATCTACCATAACCATCTGATCATCAGGTATCAATCAGTAACTTGACTGGTTCACATAGAACAATTACCAAAAACTATCTTTCACACACTGTTGAGTTAACTGTTGTGGTTTTAAATCTATAATCCTCTGATCATACTAAGATTTTGGTAATGATCGCTTCTCCCAATATTCTCACCATATCAAGGGCTACTAAATACTCAAAATTATTACTCTCTTCTAGCTCACCGATCAAAACACTTAGCATATCTGCTTCACCTATTCATCTTGTCAATCAATTAGGGTAACCTATGCACTAAAATTAACAGAGTTAATAAGTTTCAAGTAATGAAAAATTAAAATCATTATTTCCATAGAAAAATTCATCATAATGCCAACAATATCCTCCTTTGGCATTGATGAAAAAAACAATATAAATATCTTCTCTATACTGATCACTTCCTTAACTATATTTTCACCAAACTGATCATATACTGATTACTCCCCCTTTCACTGAGCTTCTACAAATTACTCCCCCTTTGACAGAAATGAAAAAGGTACAAAATTTATCTTCAAAAAGAAAATCTTAGGAATCACATCCATGCAAAAATATTTCTAAAAATATTCTTTTGCAGTATCTAATGAATTCTCCTATGATTTTTGCAAGTTTATAATGCCTTTGAGTTGTTCATGAAAAATAGAAGCTAACACTTCCATGACTTCAAGAGTATTCATATAAGGTAATACAATAGTTACATGTGCTTCTTTAATAGTCTATTGCATAACATCAAGTGTAGGAATCATATAACTCTACAACTCCATCAATGTTGTCATCCTCTTGTCTTGTTCTCCTTGCAATGTTTTCAATGTCTGATTTATCACCATTAGTTGTGATCCATAGGCTATAATTTGGGGTAAACAATGAAAAATAAGAAACCTTGGCTAATAATTTACCAATTTCCTTCAAAGTTTCCTTTACCTTAGTCACTTCAGGAGTATTCCAAAGGGTAGTGCACATGCATTCAGGAACACTGCCTAGAGCTCACTTCTCAAATACAACAAGGATCTCAATCCCAAGAAAGGATCACTACCTTACAACAATATCTTATTACAAATCATAGAGAACATAATGTCCAAACTCATGAACTGGCAAACAAAATCTCTTATATGCCAAAATAGTTACAATGAGGTGCAATAATCTCTACCTCAATTGTAGATTCCACTCATACATGTTCATACAACATCTGTACTTTGTGTCTTCCACACACACTCTCACCATATTTCACAATTACAAATGATTACATATATACACATTACATCAATTTATTTCAACTAGGTCGGCTAGGGAGCTAATTACATAACATTAATTTATTACATCTCAATACTCAATGGGATCTATTGAAGGGTGGATAAGACATAGAAATGATCCATAACAACATCTTCAAACATGCTCCAGATCTATGGATCACACCACAATCCTTCACAACAAACTATATCACCAAGTCGGCCAAGAACACATAAGAACATCAACATGGCACACAAAATTCACTAGATCCAGTCACATTAACTAATGTGATCAAATACCACAAATAGAACATGATCTAAAAACATCAGCAAGCAACATGAAAAACCAAGACATCAATAAGAACATCTCTATCATAGAATCCATACACTTCTCTTATTTGTTCATTAGAAACACTAATCAACAACCACTATCATGAAAGAAATTTAGCTTTCTAGCATCCAAATAATGAAGCACTCAAGTTGAGGACACACATCTATGTCCAAAACTCACCACTACATTACAAACCAAGAATATTGCATAATTTATCCATACCAATCCAAATACTAAAACCATGTCATTTTTTGAACAACCAAAATAGCAGTATCTAATAAATCCATCATAACTCTCTCAAATGTTCATGTGATCCTCTGCCACTTGAACAAGGTCAAGTACAAACATCCAAAAACACAACTGAATGATTGTAGCATTAGATCTTCAATATAGTAATTATAGCACAAAAATCATCTCACTAAATAAATTAGGAACATTGTCTTCAACAGTAGGAATATGTTGACATCAATGACAAAACATTAATTCTACAACATATATGAACAATCTAAACAATATCCAAACAATCTCCACCTTTGGCATTGATGTCAACATATGATGTAAAAAACCAAATCAATGCACAAAGATGCAATATTAACAACAATACCAGGTATATCTAAAATATGGCATACTTATTTTATAATCTCTTCCAAACATGCTTATTTTTCACAAGAATATCTCTCCCCCTTTGACATCAATAAAAAATGCACATGTATGTACTAAGTCAAATATTAAAAATCTGAATAAAACATCTCTGAAGAAAACATCTCTGATAAAAATACCTCATGAACTAATCATGAACCATTCACTCCTCACTACTCCCCCTAAGGAGTAGACACCATAACACAATCCAGAAGAATGAAATATATATAAGCACACTGGATTGATGTATCTACATCTATATCTAGCTCTGATCAGCAGGGGCAATCACCCCAATCTTACCTCAAAGATACTCAAAAGTATACTTTACCAAGGGCTTTGTGAATATATCTAAAATATATTCCTTAGTAGATAGCTACTCTAATATAAGTTCTTTCTCACCGACTTTATCTCTCAAGAAATGATATTTGATAAAAATATGCTTTGTCTTTCAATGCAACACATGATTCTTTGAAATATTGATAGCACTTGAATTGTCACAATAGATAGCAATAGGCTCATTGGTACATACTCTAATATCTTTCAAAAAATTTCCATTCATACCACTTGTGTACAATTAATACCAGCAGCAACATACTCATCTTCAATAGTAGATTGTGATATACAATTTTGTTTCTTACTTTCCCATGAAACTAATCTCTTACCCAAGAAGAATGCTCCTCCACTTGTTCTCTTTATGTCATCCATGTTACCTTCCCATTCCACATTAGTAAATTCACTCAATGTTAAATCATCATCCTTTCCATACCATAAGCCATAATAAGTTATTCCCTTCAAGTATTTGATATCCTCTTAACAACAATAAAAACATGCAATTCCTTCGATTCTTCTTGAAGTCTAGAAAAAATGTAAATAGCATTCATAATATCTCATCTAGTTATGCTAAGTATAAAAACCCACCAATCATTGATCTATATTATGTTTGATTTGCATTAGGTTTATTATTTATCTTTGTCAACTTGCAGCCAGTAATCATAGGTTTACCAATAGTTTTTAAATCATTCATACCAAATTTCTTTAATAATTATTTTAGATACTTAGACTGAGAAATGAAAATACCTTTATTTGTTTGTGTAATTTTAATTTCAAGAAAGAATTTCATCTCACCTATCATAGAAATCTCAAATTCCTTCTGCATCTCATCAGAAAATTCTTCACTCAAATTGTCATTTCCACCAAAAATGATATCATCCACAAAGACTTCAACGGTTAAAATGTTATCATTAACAACTTTGAGGAACAAATTATGATTAGAAGTGCCTTTATTGAAACCAATCTTAAATAAATACTTATATAACCTTGCATACGAGGCTCTAGGGGCTTTCTTTAATCCATATAATGCTACGTTCAATTCGAAAACCATATCATTTTTATCAGTCAAACAGAAACCATCTGAGTTCTCAATGTATTCTTTCTCTTCCAACTCTCCATTCAATAATGTAGACTTAATATCCATATGATATACCTTGAAATATTTGTAATTAGCATATGCAAGAAACATTCTAACAGCTTCAATTCTAGCAAGAGGAGAAAATGTCACCTAAAAATTAATACCTTCCATCTGACAATATCCCTTACAAACAAGTATGTCCTTGTTCTGAACCACTTCATCATCTTCATTTAATTTTTTTGTAAATACCCATTTAGTATCAATCAAATTCTTGTCGACGGGTCTAAGAACTATAATCCATGTCTTATTCTTTTCAATCTGTTCCAATTCTTCTTTCATGGATTTGATCCAACTTTCATCTTTGCATGCTTGATCAACATCCTTAGGCTTATTCATTGTCCCTTTGTTAGGTTTGTCTGGCAGTTTCTCCTGTCTCTTTTTGGCTTGCACTGGTGCTTCCCATCCTATGTTAAAGACCTCTTCTCCCCTTGGACCTTTCCCTTCAAAAACACTGCCTTTCACAAAATTTGGTAATGGGTGCTTCCTCACCTCAGCTAGGAAATTTGGAAAGAGTGCAATAACCGCATCTTTAGGGACTGTAGTGCCAATCCCAAAATCATGTATGAGAAGATACACCATGCTTTGTTGGAAAATTTTGTTACTTGTGGGAATAATAATCCTTTTGTAGGTAAAGATGATTCAACTAATCCCATGAAGACCATAGATAAAACACAACACTGGACCTAGAGCTGTCCTCTGGAAAGATGGGCTAAAGCCAACTTCGACGGTGTGGCCAAGGGTAACCCATGCAAGGTGGGAAGTGGTGGAGTGATTCAAAAATTCTTTTTCCAGGGCATAGCTATTGTCAGCCTTCCTTTGGGAACACAAACCAATCATTACGCATAAGCTAATGTTTCCCTCCAAGTGACTAAATTATGTCATGACTTGGGAATGAAAATTTTTTGGTTAGAAGGTGATTCACGCATCATAATCAATTTTCTTAACATGCAACACCCGTCATCGTGGACTATAGATAATATGATTGAGGATACCCGCTACCTCTTGAACACCTTTCATAGGGTTCATATATCCCATGTGTCTAGAGAAGGCAACCAAGTTGGTGACTGGTTTTTCAACTGGGCAGTGAGAAGTGTAGGCAGACTCGTCGGCTTAACGGTGGAGACCACCCACATGAAGGTTTGAATTTCATTGCTTATGAACAAATCCATGGGAAGGAGGAATTTATTAATATTAATCATGACTGTTAATACATTGAATGGTAATGGCTTTTCTATTAATAAAAAGTATGAGACATGCTGGAAGGGAAATCATAACAAATCACACCCGCACACTTACTGGGTGCCCAGATGCATTGGAAAAGCTTACCGTTCAAGGCAAAGAAGTAGAACTATCTGTAATAATTCAGAGTAAAAAGGTTTGTGCTTCTATTCTGCCTCCTTTCTGTATGCGTTTATATTTCTTGTGATGGGAGGGGAAAGACATAGGAGGGAGCCTGCTAAAGATTGTGAAAAATGGAGGAGGCATATAAAGATTTAGAACTACCTTCAAAGTGGTAGAATTTCTATCTTCATTGAGAGGCTTCATGGTGGGAAGCCGTCTCTGATAAAAATGTTTGTCAAAAGCTGGAATGAAGGAAATATTAAGATTGAGAGAAGAAATTTTACCATGACCGAGGAGATTATCTCTATTGTTATGGGTATCCCTATAGTTGAAAATAAATTTTACAGAGATCAAAAAATTTCAGATTCGGTGATTAGAGACTTCATTAGAAATGAGGAAGAAAAGAAAAACGTTACCAAAGTTGGCACCCACTACCTTCCCGAATGGATGAAAAGATTTGGGAGGTTTGTTTTAAGAGCCATCATCTACTACATCATGCTGGATACCAGGTTTGATAGAATTCGAACCTACCATTTTGTCCTCTTGAATCATTTTTGTCATGGCATGCAGGTGTCTATACCCTTTTATTTATATGATTCTATAAATGATAACATTAATGGGTTTAGAGAGAATTACATAGCTAGCCTTGCCCTACATGAAGGTCTTTTTGTTTTAATCTTTGAATATTTTAAGGCCCAAATCCTTGGGAAGGAGGTGGCTCATAAAGATGAGATGAAGGCCTCTAGTTCTAACTACATTCCTTTGGAGATGGAAGATAGTGAATGTCATCATTCTGAGGACTATGATGAGTATTATATGAAAAAGAACAATCGGGATTCATCTTCTAAGAAGTGCAGAGTCAGTCTACAAACTATTAAAAAAAGAGAAAATGGTCACTCCTAAAAAATAGAACACCATGGTTATTTCTTCTGAGGAAGATTACAATGATAATGAGGAAGGAATGAAAATGTATGGTGAGGAGGTAATATCCAGCGGAAAAGGCAGAAAGAGAAAGCAACCCACGATAGGTAAAAACCAACACAAAAAGAATAAGAACAGGGATGTGAGAGCTAACTCAAAATCTCTAGAGGACAAGACCTGTCGTGTCTCCCATGTTTTGAACCACAATTTGAAGAGGAAGCTCTAGGGAGATTACCATGAGACCAATCACGCTATTCCTTCCCCTTAGGGCTCTCAACCCCAAAATATAGGGAAGGATGATAGGCAGGATAGCGAGTTTTTTTGTTACATGGAAGAATAAGGGAAGATAATTTGATGGCATGACTTCAATGTCAAAACTGCCAAAATGGGGATTACCAGAGAAACTATAAATCCCAAGGTCAATGAAGGTGAGGGAGGCCAAATTTTTTTGGATGAGCTTATTGACCCGTCAATGGTGGTGCTTAGTGATAACACCAGGGATTTTGAGATGGACCTGCTCAAAAATTCCTAGAATATCATGCTAGATAACTATAGAACAATTAAATGGCTATTCCATGAAGTGGAGGATCTCAAAAAAGGGTTAATGGTACTGACAAGGCAAAAAATGACTGCAACATAGAGGAATAGGAGAATCTGAGCATCAGAGTGCCAAAAATGGAGGATTATATGACTAGTGCATAAGCTACCCTAAATAACATAGCGGAGCAAAGCTATAATATCCTTAAAGCATCCAAAGAGCACACCAATACTATCATCAAGATGCTAGAGGAAAAATTAGACGGGACATATGTTGCCAACTTGGAAGTGGAGACTAAACAGAACATTGAACAAGGTCCTGGCAAGAGAACTAGAGCCAGAACCAAGAAGATAAAGGAAAAGGACATGGTTTTTGATCTCCAGAAGATCAAGGATTCAGCTACTAACATGGATTTGATCAAGGCCAAGACAACCACCTTGATGGTGGACTTATCTTGAGGGTCCCTGGTCTTTTCTGCTGACCCTGTTTTATTTTCTTTTTTAGAAGGTCTATCTATTTTTTGGTCTGGCCTTTGTTGGCCTATACTATCTTTTGGCTTCATTTCATTTTAGACTGGGCATAATCCTTTATTTTTAACTATGATTCAAGTTTTAGGAACCCTGTAAAACCTTTTTTACTTAATAAAAAACATCCTTAGGCTCAATTTTATAAATAAAACAAATTTCACTCCTATTAATTCTTCCTCTAGTCTAGACACCTTTGTTTCTATCGTCAATAATCTAATTCTCAGAATAATTTAGCTTTACATACCTTGGAGCCTTTGAATTTTTTATTTGTAGCTGACTCTTGTGTTTCCAACTCTTCCTCATTTCCAACTTCTTTATTCTGTTCTACCAATCCGTTATGATCCAGAGTCTAATTTTCATTTTGTGCTTGCACAATATGACTCTCTTTTTCATCATATGATTCATAACTGTAAGATCTATCTGGTTTTATGAAAACTTTCATCCACTTTCACATTAGCACTCTTAATCATCTTTCTCAATCTGTGATTATAACATTTGTATGCCTTTAACTTTGTACAATAACCAATAAAGATTCCTTCATCACTTCTAGGATTACATTTTCCTAAATCTTCTTCTCTCTTAATGTAACATTTTCTTCCAAAAATTATGAAATACTTCACAATATGAATATGACCATACCAGATCTCATAAGGAGTCTTACTAGTACTATGAATAATTTGAACTCGGTTTAAAGTGTATAGTACAATGCTATCAACTTCTCTCCAATAGATCTATGAAAAATTTCCTTCAATCATCATAGTCCTTGCAATGTCAAGGATTATCCTATTTCTTCTCTCTATAATTTCATTTTGTTGTGGGGTTTGTAGAATTGACATTTTCCTATTAATCCCATGCTCTTCACAATATGCATCAAAATCTCTAGATGTAAGCTCTCCATCTCTATTAGATCTGAGAAATTTCAGCTTCATACTTGTCTAAGACTCAACCATAGCACTAAACAACTTGAATTTGTCAAATACCTTATATTTTTCCTTAAAAAATGTAATCCATATCATCCTAGAATAATCACCAATGAACAAGATAAAGTATCTATCTCCATGGTATCTTCTAGTTCTAGGAGGACCACATAAATGAGTATGCACCAAATTTAACAATTCACTCGAAGAATGGGTCTTACTTAAATACAAGTAGATTTAGTTAGCTTACCCAAATGAAATTCCTTACACATCACATTAGCAGGTTTAAATAATTTAGGAAAATCTCTCACTGCATTTGCAGTTCTTATCTTCTTAATGTATCAAAGTTCACATGTCAAAATATTTTGTGCCACAACAACCTGTCATCAATCTTAGCAGACAAACATCTATTCTCTAATTAGTTTAAGTGAAATACATTACCTTTGTTCTTTGTACCAAATGTAATCTAAATTTGACTTCTTCCAATGATTCTACAAATTTCATTCTTGAATTCCAAGTGATATCCCTTATCGACTAGTTGTCCAACACTAAAAAGATTATGCCTTAGATGTTCAACATATAAAAAATAATCAGTTTTAGTCTTACCATCAAGATTAATTGAACATCTTCCTTTGATCAAATAAGGAGCATTGTTACCAAATCTAACAAATCCACCATCATAATATTCAAGTTTCAAAAAAATTCTTGTCTCTGGTCATGTGATGTGAACATCCATTATCAATAATACAATCATCTCTCTTATCCACATGTGAAACCAAGGTTTTCTCTTCATTAGGATTCTCATCTGTGATAGTAATGAAAAAAAAAATCATATTCACTCTTGTCAAACTCATCATCTATTATTCCTTCATCAACAACATAGTAGTTCACTTCTAGTGTTATTTAGGTCTAAACTTCTTATGCTTGTACTTAGACTCTTTGTTAGGAAATCTAGAAGCAATGTGACAAATCTTATTGCATGCAAAACATTTCTAAGGAAACTTTCCATCATACTTACTAGATCCCTTAGGTGGTCTCTTTGCAAATAGGGATTAAATATCTTCAATCTCTATTTCTTCTTTCTCATTTTTTTCTCATTCCTTATCATATCTACCAAACTTAGATAAACTTTCGCCAGGGTCATATATTTTCTTATCCTTAGGAATAGTGGCTTTAAATGTAGGTGGATTTCAATGCATATTCAACTTTAGGAAGTCTATCTCCAAATTTACTCATTTCAAAAGTAGATAACTTACCAATCAATGTATCTCTTGTCACAATAGTCAAAGTTCTCATTTCTTCAATAGAAGAAACTTTATGATTGTAAGTTAGAGGAAAGGATCTTAGGATTTTAGAAATAATTTCATTCTCATCCAATGTTCCACATGTGCATATGATTCTAAATATAAGTTCGGTGATCTTATTCACATAGGAAATAACATTCTCATCTTCACTCATTTTCAATGATTCATATATTCCTTTGATAATTTGTAGCTTGGCTTGCTTCACAAACACATCTCCTTCATTTAATGTCTCTAATTTTGTCCATGCATCATGTACAATATCTAATCCTAAAATGTTTGCATATTGAGTATTTGATAAGACACTCTTCAAAGCTTATTTTTCACATATTATACTTGAATTATTTATTCTAATCAACAGTCACAGTAAAAAAATCTCCAATAGGTTTGTAATCCTTCTTTGTAACAACCCAATATTCGTCAATAAGGAATCTCAATTGTGTAATCATCTGGTCCTTCCATATAGTATAATTTGTTCTAGCAAATCACACTCTCCTTAAATGTGGAAATCCAAAATCTCCTCAAGCCATTAGGCTTCAAAAAGAGGACACTTTCTCTGATACCAATTATTATACTTTAAGGTAGCACACACAACTAGGGGTGAATAAGGTGTGTCACAATATCATCAACCTTTATCCAGCTTAGAAACTTTAATCATAGATCTGAATTATGAACATGAAATAAATATCATAAAATACATAACACTAATATTTTTGATATGGAAACAATGTTAGGGGAAACACCATGGTGGGGATCAAACCCATAAGATGAATGTACTCTATTATAAGGACTATACCCTGTCAGGATTATTGCAATGGGGAATGTACAGGCATTTAGGCACATTGTTCAAATTAAAAAAAGGATCTCAATTCCAAGGAAGGATCATTGCCTTAGAGAAATCGTTGGTTACAAATCAAGATGATGTAGTGTCAAAACATAAGAACTAAAAAGCAACATCTCTGATATGCCAAAAAAGTTCCAATAAAGTGCAATAATCCCTGCCTCAATTACATATTCCACTCATACCTCTTCACACAAAATTTTTAATCTATCTCTTCCACAGACACACTCTCACCATCTTTTCCAATTATAAATGATTACAGATATATACACATTACATTAATTTATTTCAACTAGGTCAGCCAAGGAGCTAATTACAAAACATTAATTCATTACATCTCAATACTCAATATGATCCATTAAATGTCAGCTAAGACATAGAAATGATCCATAAAAACATCACTGAACACGCTCAAGATCCCTAGATCACACCACAATCCTCTACATCATGCTACAAAACCAACTTATCCAAGAACACATAATCACATCAACACGCCACACAAAATTCACCAAATTTGGTCACATAAACCAATGCAATCCAACAAGACAAATAGAACATGATATGGAAACATTAGCAAGAAACATGAAGAACCAATACATCAATACAAACATCTCTATCATAGAATGCATACACTTCTCTACTTTGTTAATCAGGAACACTAATCAAAAACCACTGTCATAGAATAAAATTACCTTTCCAGCATCTAAATCACAAGCCACTCAGGTTGAGGACACATATATATGTCCTGAACTCACCAGCACATTAGGAACCAAGAATACTACATAAATTATCTAGATATTGAAACACTATCATGGTTTGAAGAACCAAATAGAAGTCTCTGATAAATCCATCATAACTCTCTCAAGTCATCGTGCAATCCTTTGCCACTTGAACAGGATAAAGTATAGACGTTGTCAAATGTAACTGAATGATTGCAGCTTTAGATCTTTAATATAATAATGGCACCACATAAATCATCTCACTAAATAAACCAAGAACATTGTTTTCAATAATGGGAATATATTGACATCAATGACAAGACATTAATTCCAGCACATATATGCACAATCAAAACAATATCCCAACAAAAAGACCAGTATCTCTTACAAACAATATCCCCCTTTACCATTGATGGCAATACTTTAAAAAAAAAACTAAGTGTCCAAACAAATGCCAAACTTCAAAAATATTTCTGCCTAACAAAAATTCTATACTCCCTTGAGTTTATTAACTCTTTTTTCTTCTTATCTCTCCCCCTTTGACATCAATGGAAAAGGTATAGAAAATGAAAACCAAAATTATTCTACCAAAATTCTATGTATCTCTGGTATATACAAGTATACAATATACTTAGAAAAGTATAAACACATCAAAGAAAGGGTTTCTCATAGCCTCCAAATCAATATCGTAGCTTTTCCTCTTTCTCTCCATAATCTAAATCTTTCCACATAAGGCATATGTGAGCTTCTCTACAACTGCAAGATATGATACATTAAAATGTAAATAAGTTGCATTTTCTTCTTTTACACCATTGAGAAAAATGTCTAACTTTGATGTGATGTGGTTTTGTAGTTCACTGATTCTTTCCTTCACCTTGTCTTTATCAACAATAAAAGTTTGGATTTTAACATTCAAGGATATAACTTGAACTACATAACTAGAGGCTAAAATTGACAAAGGATCACATGATCTTTGATAATTTTCCCAACTCTTCCTCACTCTCCCTTGTGATCTTCTTAATATTAGAAACATGCTTGAAATGATTAATGTTCTCTCTAAATATGTTTGCATCTTCAATTCGAGAATCCTTCAACTAATTTATACCTATCCCCAAATATGTTCTATCTAGTGCAATAGAGGAATTCAATTCATCATATATTTTCTTATCAAGCTCATTCGTCACCTTTACCATTGTTGAATCCTCCAAAGAATGAAAGTGTGAATCTAGTGCATTAAGTAGTCCTTCTAACTGACCTAATAGAGAATCATTCTAATTTTTGTATAGGTCGGTATGATCTTTCTCAAAAATTGAGATGCAAGAGTAAGCAACTCATTATCTTTCCTATATGATGTCAAATCTGATTCTTTTTTTTGTATGAGCTACAATAGAAATATTCATCAATTGTTCAGGGTTGGGAGCATCCAATTAAATTGGACCTTGAATGATTTGCATGTCCTCTAAATTAGTGGTTTATTTTTCATCTAATATCTTTGTAGTGTCTCTTTCCACCTCTATTTTTATAACTATATCATTAGAAAATTTTACCTCCATCACCTCATTGGCGTGATCTATACCTTTTTCTTCTTCCTTGTCACTCTTCCTATCCTCTTATTCTTCAATGTCTATTTTTTCATCTTCAATTATCTGAACATAATTAAATTTTTCAACATTCTCTTTCTCCTCACCAATCACATAATCATTTTCAGATAAAGTTAGAGGAATAATATTAGGTTGAGCTTCATTATTTGTCATAGGCCACATAGAAAAGGTAATTAGAAATCCTCCAATAAACACATTTTTTTCTTTATCTGTTATCTTAATGTTAGAATGAATTTAGAATAACTGAGAGGGGAGGGGTGAATCAGTTATCCTCGAGTCTATATTTAGAAAATAAAATCTTTTTGTATTTCAGATCTACTCGGTAGCAGTAGCATAAATCAACAACTTTGATTATGAAGTTTACTGTCAATTGAAATTAGCTTGTAGTAACATAACATTAAAGCAAACCATATGCATTCACACAAGTTGACACAAGTATTTAACATAAAAACCCAATATGGAAAAAACCACCAGTAACATGCTACCAAGTTTTCACTCTTCTAAAGTGATGCCCTGTGAGGAGCCAACCCTGTTAAAGGTTACAATAACACACCGCTAGGTGTGACCTAGTTAAAGGATTTAATCACCCTGTCAGGAGTGGCCTTGTTAGAGGACTTAGAACATTCCAGTCTGAATGTCACCTTGTTAGAGGATTTATACAAATGACTGTTAAGTCAACCTTGTTAAAGGATTTAACTGATACAATGGTAAGAAAGTAATCAACAATTTGTGATCTAGTACATACAACTTACTTTGCAATTTAGATCTAATTACAGCTTTGATTTTAACTTACTGGAAAGCCTGCATTGTCATTTCAACCTTCTGATCTACTTGGAAATCCATCAAGCAATCACATATGCAACTTTCTGCATCTGCCTTTGCCTTCTCTGCTAGATCATGCTAAATAGTAAATCAACTATGAAAACCTTTTGCATACACATACACTCATCCACACGCAATGAATAACCCCTGAGGTTATCATATACCTCATTGTCTAGGTCAGATAAATCTTTTGCCACTTAAACAAGATCATAGATCTTAGGTTAGGTCAGATCCAACAGATCATCCCATCTTTGCATTACATTTACTTTTCCAAAGTAGTCTCTAATTAAATCTTGAAACCATGCATTAATTATAGTTACCCATACATTAAATGATGTGGATCAATCTTTAATTAAC
>MU228290.1:778060-791948 GCA_018584345.1 Thuja plicata | reverse complement strand
AGGCAACAGGTCGTCTCAATCATTTGTAGAACAAAAAATTCATGTTTGTCTCTGCAAATCAAATGGATTGAATAAGGACTATGTTGGGTTTCTTGTTGGATTGAGAGGTCACATTCGACATTAAACAACTGTCAGTCACTTTCATTCCCTCATAATTGTTTTTCATTATTCTACTGAGGGTTTCTTCTATGCTCTGGATATGACTCTCAGTAGTTCACTGGCAGAAGTTAACCACAACATTGATCCTTAGCTCAAGTTTCTCCAGAAGTCTCTTTTCCATATTCTCTTCCTGATCTTCCTTGGTTGAATATTCTTTGAGGGGTTTAGAAATCAAGACTGCCAGCTTATTAAATCTTTCCTAGAGGTCATCATACTTTCCGTTAATATCTCTTATCTCTTCCAGAAGCCAGGTATTCAACTGCAGAACCATGTAAGCCCTTTCTCTAACAACTTGAATAAACCTATAGGGATCTTGCATTTTTTTGGTCTCATTACCATGACTATCCTCCTTTCTATCTTTACCTTTTTCATTGTCCTCAGATCCCATAGCCTTGTCTTCTCTAGAATTCCTGCCCTCAAAAGACAGATTCTGGATAGTTCACCAGAGCAGGGGTAGTGTCAGAAATACCCTTCTCTTTAGTCTTCAGGCTAGGCTCGCTATAATTTTTAGCAGGGGAATTAGGTTTTTCCACCTCCATAGCCATAGGGTCATCCCTAAGGCTATTTTTATCCTGGTCCTCTGTTTCCTTTTCATCAGAGCTGCCTTTACTGTCATTTTCAACCTCCTAAGATGAATCGGTTAATTCCTACTCAAGGGACTCTATGTCTTCCTCCATATCCATGTCCTTTTCCTTAGAGAGGAATTTAGAGGCTTCCCCAATTTCTTTTTTCACATCCTTCTCCTTAGACTCTGTTTCGCTGTCTGTGCACAAGCCTTCCTCCTCTGTGAGGATCTTGATATGCTCTTCACCACTAGTATTGGTTTTTCCCTTCTTTTTACCAGGAGTGTTGCTTTCGGTAGTCATAGGTCTTTTACCTTTCTTACCTCAATTTGCATCTTCCTCCTTAGGGTATCCATGCATCTTAAATTTAGCATGCTCATAAATTAACAATATAAGCCCATCATGGAGGATTGGCGACGCAACATTGTTTCTGTTCTCAGAGATACTCTTTTCTAGATACTTAAGAAGAAACAAAGGAAAAGAGATTCTCCTATTGAATCGGAAATGATTGACCAACATAAAATGGAAATTTTAAACCCTAGTGTAATGACCCTCAAGGCTAAAATACTGCATCATAGCTTTGACAACCTTAGCCCAAAAAAGCTTCATATGATCCCACAGGAAGAAATCACCCGACTGCTTAACTAAAAGGACTCTTTCCACCTTAGTCTTAGGGTACATTTTAGCAGCATTTTTAGCCATGACAACACCTCTATAATATTTCAAACTAGACAACTTAAGACCCGTGATTTCAGAGATAAGTTTTTCTATCACTCTAAAAGTTTTACCACACAGAGTTACCAGACCATTGTCCCAGCTATCCACAAATTCCTTGGAGATTTCCTTATTATTTCCATGGAGTCTCTCCATATAGTTCATTACCCCACCTTGCTTGAGTCTATTCCAGACCTCTTTTTCTTTCTTCCATTTACAGACTGACGGTTCTTCCCTTTTCATCTTTCCTCCCATAATGCCAGAGAACCAAAGATCAGAATACGACAAAGTGAAAGTGCAATGAGGAGTTTGAGAATAAATGATAGTAAAATGCCACCCTTTAATATAAATGATAACACTTTTCCCATAAGTGTTATAATTAATGCACTTTCTGTCGTGCATGCGAAGCTCACATTTGAGGCAACTCTTAAAACTAGCCTTTCTTGTCATCATTATTGGGAATATTTCTGGGTTTATGAAAGATTTGATCATACATCACAAGATTAGTGATATCAATACTTAATCCTTGATTTCCATTCCAATATCTGACATCATCACTAAAGGCACCCACATTTTCCAAGCTGTTCGCCACACAGTTGGACTCTCTATAGGCATGACTGGCATAGGTGACATCGAATCCTTCCATCAAAGTTTTAATTTCATCAAAGATATGACTAGTATTCCACGAGGGAGAATTAATTTCTTTAATGCAATTTATTGTATTCAAAGAATCCCCTTCCAACCACAATTTAGGATAGTTCTACATTTTAGCAAGTTTGCAGGCATTGAGGGCCACCATAGCTTCAACCATATGGCTAGTTTGATATCCTAACGGATGAGCTGAGGCCGCAATGCACTTTCCTTTAGAATTTCTAGCTATGCTCCCACATCCTGCTCTGCCAGGGTTTCCTTTAGCTACTCCGTCAAAGTTTACTTTGAGCCATCCAGGAGGAGGAGAACTCCAAATTGCAGACTCCCAAGGAGAAAGAGGGGTTTTATATTTGGAGGTGAAGTCCCAATTCTGAAGGATCTCCTTATCATTGATCCCTTCCAGAAGTTTAGGTTTTAATTCAACTGCAACTCTAGTGTTTTCATTAAGACTATTGATAATTTTGGATCCAATCAAGATAGGAGTAGATTTTTTGTCTTGAAATATCCAGCCATTCCTTTATTTCCATATTCTCCATATGACATGAAGCCATGTATAATCCAAAACAATTTTTTCCAAAGGGTGTTGAATTGGGGCTCTCCATTGTTCCAAAAAATCTTGAATAGTATTGGGGAACACCTAGCTAACTTTCTAGTGCTGTAACACCACCCTCCATATTTCCTTAGTGAAATAACAATGGAGCAGAAGGTGAGTAGAGGTGTCAGCCTCTTTCATATAGAGATAGCATCTATTAGGGATAATCCATCCTCTTTTCTTCAAATTATCAGTAGTCAGGATTTTGTCCTGTATAAACAGCTGGCCAATAAAAAAATTAATTTTAGGGATCAAAGAAGGAAACCAAACCTTAGCTCTTTTAGGCTCTTCCTCCCTTGGGTTGATCATCAAATAGGTAGAGGCCATAGAAAAGATACCATTAGGATTAGGGGCCAAGATTAGCTCATCTTCTCTATTAGCATTAATAACCCAAGGAGAAAGATCCAGGTTAATATTTTTCAGTGTGGGATCAATATCATACAGGTTTAACCATTTATTTTCCCTCCAGTAGTCTACCACTTTACAACCAAATCTGAATTTACACATGACCACAATTTTATCCATTCCACGGTACTGGATCAAAGGCTTTTCTCTAAACCAAGGATCATCCCAGAAATTAATTTTCTGCCCGTTGCCAACTTTCCATCGGGCCCCTTTAGAAGCTAGGGATCTAGCCTTCAAAATGCTATTCCAAATCACCGAGCCCTAAACAACATTAGGAGAAGAGAGGAAAGAATTAATAGGAGTGTCAAAAATATACTTAGACTTAAGAATTTTTTTCTATCCTTTCTCTTCCTCAAAATTTCTCCAGCACTGCTTAGCTAGGAGAGCAGTATTAATGTCCTTAATTCTTGTGATACCTAGTCCCCCAAGTTTGATTGACTTACACACTTTTTTCCCAAGCCACAAGGTGAATTCTATCTTTAACTTCAGTTCTAGACCATAAAATTTTTTTCTGGATTTTCTCAATAGTATCTGCAAACTTAGAAGGAATTTTGAAAAGAATCAGGGCATAAACTGGGAGATTTTGGAGGGAGCTCTTAAGCAGCATAACTTTTCTAGCATTGCTGAGGAGGGATCCTTTCCACCCAGCAAGTTTTTTATTGAATTTCTCCACAATTGCCATCCAGAAAGAATAAGGCAGTTTACTTCCCAATGGAAGACCTAAGTAGCTTGAGGGGAGAATAGCCCAAAATAGTCGCCATTCTCCTTTGCCGATCTAGGGGAGTGTTGATGAAGAAGAGGGAACTTTTATCCCAGTTTATAAGCTGACCAGTAGCCGAAGAATAAGAGTCAAGATCTTTCTTGATAACTATATCTTCTTTAATAGAGGAAGATCCCATAAGGACAGTGTAATCCATGAACTGCTTGTGGGAGCTTGGAGGGCAGGAGGAAGAGGGGAGAAGGCCAAGAATCTTCCCTTCCAAGACTCCTTTAGTGAACATTCTCCCAAGGCTTTCAGCCATGATAGAAAAAAGGATGGGGGAGATAGGGTCTCCTTGTCAGAGGCCTCTTGAAGGAAAGAAGTGATTAGAGGTTGAACCATTCACCAACACAGAGATAGAAGGGGAACCGATGAGTTTCTAGATAAGACGAATCACTTTCGCAGAGAAACCAAAAGCATACAGAACTTTGCAAAGAAATTTGCAGTCCACTCTATTGTAAGCCTTAGAAAGATCCACCTTCACGAGGAATCCATTCTTTTTCGAGGCCTCTAGCGAGTGGATGTTCTCATGAACAGAGATAATGGAATCCAAGATTTTCCTACCCAGAACAAAGCCATTTTGCTGGGGGGATATTATTTTCGGGAGGATCTTCAGGATACAGGTCATGAGGACCTTAGAAATAATCTTATAGAAAGTGTTACATAAACTTATTGGTCTAAAAATGTCAGCATTATCCACTCCTGGCCTCTTAGGAATGAGGACAAAAAAGGTGGAATTAACTTCTCTCAGCAGAGAACCAGATCCAAAGAACTCTTTAACCGCATCCGAGATATCTTTCTCCACAATATGCCAAAAGGATTGGAAGAAGAAGGGAGGGAATCCATCTGGGCCTGGAGATTTTTCTCCTTCAAAAGAGAAGGCATTCGCTCTTATTTCCAAAGTTGACAGAATTTTGTCCAGCATCTTATTATCCTCTCTTGATAGAATATAGGGAGTCATTTCCAGTAGAAAATGTTGGTTATCCTCAAAGAGGTCAGGGTCAACTTTGAGAAGGGAAGAAAAGTAACCAGTCATTTCTTTCTTGATATCCTCTTCCTTACTCAGTTTACCCTGATTTCCATTGATGTGATTTATTCTCTTAGCAGCCTTGTGCTTCTGGGCAGTAAGGTGGAAGAACCTGGTATTTTTATCACCCGCATGGAGCCAAAGAGCTCTAGAACGTTGTCTCCAAAATACCTTCTCCTTAGATATAATGTTATGGTAGTCAGCTTGAATTTTATTTTCCTTGACTTTGTTGTTCTCCGTCAGGCCCTCTAGGTCAATAATTCTTTGAATTTATTCAAGATCAGCTTGGACCAGACTTTTATTTTTAAAAATATCTCCAAATTTTTCTTTATTCCAAACCTTGACTCTGATTTTAATGTTTTTAAGTTTTTGAACCACTCTGTACATCGAAGTTCCCTCCACTTGGATATTCCACCACTCTTCAATAAGCTTAGCAATGTTAGGGTGTTGTATCCAAATTTTTTCTAATCGAAAAGGATAATTCCTCTTCCCCAAAATAGGATTCACTTGAATAGAAATAGGAGAGTGGTTAGAGCCAACTCTAGGAAGAGAGGACAGTGAACAGTCATAGAGAATAATCTAGTCCATAGTCAGTAGGGACCTATCCAGACAAACTTGAATAAAATTATCCCCAACTCTTCTGTTAGACCAGGTAAAGTTACTACCTCTAAGTTCAAGGTCCAAGAGGGCTTGGTTATTGATAAATTCCATGAGAGTTATTCCACTATCAATCTGAGAGGAGATACCACCCATTTTTTCAGAGTCTATCAGGGGATTATTAAAGTCTCCAACCACCATAACCAGTAATCATGCTTAAAGTTACTTCTCTCCACTTCCAATCTCTACCAGAATCTATCCCTTCTAGTTTTTGAGTTAGGAGCATAAATGTTAGAGAGGACCCAAGTGAATCAATCTCGAATATGGTTAAATATTATAGAAGAGATATTGCCTTCCGATTTGATAAGGTCCCCAGAGATAGTGTTCAAGTTCCAAAAGGAAGAAATTCCACCTGAGGCTCCCACTGAGCTACACCCAGTCGCTCAACAATTTTTGAACAGTTTTATCTTTTCCACTTTATCTCTTGTCATTTTAGTTTCTTGTATAAGAATGATATCTAGTTTCTGATCTCTGACTAAGTTTTTTAGTACATCCTACTTGTGGGGGCTATTTAATCCCTTGACGTTCCATGATATAATATTCATTTATAACTATTGGGAGCAATCCTGGATGGTCCTTTGTTGCCCATCCGCTATACTTTGTCTACTCTCCCGATCACGAGTGAAGCTATTTTTAGGTCGGCCTCTCAGAAGTTTTGGAGTATTCACATCTACTTTATTTTCTCTAGTTACCACTCCTCCTTGGGGCATCCCAGATATGCTGCTGGTGTGTTTCTTCTTGCTGGAAGAAACCTCTCTCCAAGGGTCCCCTCCATCTTCTAAAAAAGGGTTAGATTCTTCAATCGAGTCTGCCCAGCTAGGGTTTTTCTTAGGGGTTTGAGGGCTATCGGCCAATTTACCACCTAGATCTATTATAACTTCTAAAGGAGAAAAAGAATTCTCAACACAAAGGGTTTCCATACCTTTTTGATCTTCAGCAATTTCTCCTTCTTCAAAGAAGTCCTCTGGCTCAGTTGTCTTTAACAGGGGAGGATCCCCACAACATGTTTGGTTGGTATCTCCCATTGAAGCATTCATCAGAATTGTAGCAGCATCTTTCTCTATATATATCACTAGCTCTGTTGATGCAGGAGCTGGGGGTTTAGTCAGAGGTTTTTCCTTCCAGATCTTCCTTGGTTCCTTTGGAGGGAGATTTTTTTTTTTTTTGAGTCTTGAGAGGGAATTCTTTTTCCCTATGACCTGATTTCTTGTAGGTAAAGCACACAAAGGGGAGGGATTCAAACTCTACTTCTTGCGACCAAGATCCAAGCTTAGATTTAATCACTATATTCTTTGGAATATCTGCCGTCTGGAGGATGTTAACACAAATCCTAGCATAAACCCTTCTCATTTTATCCGTTGTCATAGGATCAATCGATAGGAGTTCTCCAAAGGAACTAGCTAATCCTCCCAGAACATCTTCATGCCAATATTCAAGTTGAAGCCCCAGGAATCAGACCCAGACCAAAGCCGAGACAAAGAAAGACAAATCATTTAGAACCAGATTAGGGGACCACTTACGCAGGGCAAGGGAGAAGCGGCCTAGCATCCAAGGGCCCCCACATAGAATATGAGAGAGGTCTTCCATATTGGAGAACTCAAAGGAAAATAATCCTTTAGCCATTGTAGGGATATCAACTAGCCCTTTTAGAAACCATTTCCTCTTAGTAAACAATCTGACATCTTCAATATTAGGTCTTCCACCCACAAACTTGCCTATCGGGTCGTTTCCATTGCCAAAATGGAATGATCGTTCAAAGGATTAGGGATAATAATAGAGAATTCTCCTTTTTCCAGGTTGAATATCACATTAACCGTAGGAAAGGAAGATTTCCCTGTTGGTTTAATACCAAAGAGGCCCACCCACTTTCCCTTGGGAGCTGACACTCTAGCTTTGCAAGATTCTTGAGCCTGTCGAGGACCTACAGAGGGGCCCTCATTCAGGGTACTCTCAGGTATAGTAATCTTGGTTGACTTCAACCCATTTTGGTCAAAATCAACCTTGGTGTCATTATGCTAGGGAAGGAGTCCTCCCGCCAGAAGAGAAGCTTCCAGAGCAAGTACTGTACCTACAGAACCTGCACCGCCATGGCCAAGATTTGAAATTTGGTTCCCACTTGAGGAAATCGCTAGAGGTTTCCCGCTTGAGGTTTCCACCATTTCTTAATGCTCTATCATGTTACTTTAAGAAAGATCAACACTTCTGAATGTTGATACTGTTAAGTCAACCTTGTTAAAGGATCCAACTAATATAATGGTAAGAAAGTAATCAGCAGTTTGTGATCTAGTACATACAACTTACTTTGCAATTCAGATCCAATTACAGCTTTGATGTTAACTTACTGGATAGCCTAAATTTTCATTTCAACCTTTTGATCTGCTTGGAAATCCATCAAGCAATCTCATATGCAACTTTCTGCCTCTGCCTTTGCCTTCTCTTCTAGATCATGCTAAACAGTAAATCAACTATGCAAACCTTTTGTATACACATACATTCATCCATACACAATGAAAAACCCCTGAGGTTATCATATACCTCTCTGTCTAGGTCAGATAAATTTTTTTCTGCTTAAACAAGATCGTAGATCTTAGGTTAGGTCAAATCCAACGGATCATCCCATCTTTGCATTACATTTACTTCTCCAAAGTATCCTCTAATTAAATCTTGAAACCATGCATTAATTACGGTTACCCATACATTAAATGATGTGGATCAATCTTTAATTAACATTACATATCCCAATAAAATCAACTAAGTCGGCCAGAGATCTCCAATCTCATCATTTATCAAATTACTGTAAGTCGGCCAACATCACTGTTTCCACTCAGAAATTTCAATGGTGCTCGGCATTGAGCAACTTTTTTCTCATCACAAGCAACTTTACTCAACACAAGCAACTTTTCTTGTCATAAGCAACTTTACTCGGCACAAGCCAAACTTGCTTGGCACAAAATCGCCAGAAAAAACTGTCTTTGAAAGATAAACAACAAATTACTTTGCCAGAGTGCCAACTGATCAAGTACCCTTTGAATTACCTTAACTCAAACATTCACTTGGTCTTCTTTTTAAATATTCTTCATCAACAATAGATATGGTACTCAAATAGATAACAATAGTCTCACTAGTAAAGGTTTGACATCAAATGACAAAATAACAATTGCTTGCATTGTCACTTTCCAACACTTAATTGGTTTATCCATAGTGTCTAATGGTTCAACATATGTTTTTTTCACTATTCTTTGGGTGTAATATCATTCTTGTTGTTAATTAAGAATTTTGTCAGCACATTCTTTTTTTCCCCCACTATCTCATCAGTATTTCCTATCAAAATCTTATGGATTCTTGATTTACTTCAGAATTCTTTCATTTCCAACTCAAGTATCCTGTAAATTTATTCTATACAAATCACTTGGCAAAGTTACAATAAGAATTTCTCTCTTATTTCTTTATCTTTTTTCTAGAGTTGTGAGTCTTCTTCCTTCTAAAATTTTATAGAGTTCATCTAGTATCTCTCCTTTCAGTTCAATGAAATATTTATTATAATTGTTCATGTAGAAAATGACTCCTTCAATTCTCCTATTTTCATCTTAATCATATCTCTTGTTATATATCTTTACCTGAACAAGAATTAGATGAACAATCATATTCTTAATAGCATCATTTGTAGAATAGTGTGGCTTACATAAGTCAGGTTTAGGCTTTTTCTATGTACAAGATCTTCCTCTAATGTAGGTTCTTTTACAATTCTTGTTGCCTTAGCTCCTTGTATTCTCAATTTTTTCACTGCATCATTTGAATAAGTGGCTTCATCTTTCTCTTCATCTTTTTCTCCTTTATAGTCTATCATAGTTTTTCCTTTTCCTCATTTTCTAGTAGATGTGGAACTATCCTTTGACTTGAGTGATTTTTCTTAAATTCCCTTAGGTATAAATTTATTTGGTATAATAGGCTCCTTGTTTGAAAGACTAACCACAACAAGTGAACCTATAGTTTCTCTCCCTATAGATGATGATGATGCATAAGGTATATATGCATGTGGGGTATCAACATCTACATCTATAGGATCTTCGGCTATCTTTTTCTTCTCTTTTTATTTCTCATGCTCCTCAAATTTATACCTTTCTTTAGGCATCTTCTCTTTATTAAAGCTCATCTTCTCACCCATCATTTCAACTTCCTTTCTGATTTTCCTTTCCCTTGCTATTCTTGTAACATCTTCATGTACCTTAAGGCACTTGTCTGAATAAGTAAAAAACCTCTTCTCATTCTTATCAATAGATTTCTTCAAGAAATATTCTACATAGCCCCGAGAAATAGACCATCCACCTCATATCCCATAGGCATCACCCAAGATGTCCTAAGTTCTGCTGCTTCCATCAAACATGCTTCAATGTCAACCATAAGATTTAAAAAATTTCCCTCATATATCTTACAATCTTAGGTGGGATTTTATATCTCAACTACATAGACTCTTGAAAACTTTTGAAATATCCCCATAAAGAATTTTTTGTTGGCTGATCTCCAAGCATGTAATAAAATTCTTTAATCTGTACTGCCATAGGTGTATCTTTCTTACACTTAAAATTTCCTATTCCATGAATTAAATTTATAAATAAAAGAATATGCATACCAATAGGGATCCATACATGAAGGTTTTTTTCTTTTCCTTTTTATCTTTTCAAAATTTTTTAGAAGTTGATCTCTAAGTGATTCACAGATATCATATCTTGCATCTTCCTTCACCATTTTGTATGCAAGATAGATGATATTTTTGGAAATTGAAATCTCTCTACTAGAGTGAAATACCTTATACCCAAGCACCATAGATACAAAATTCACATCAGGTTGGATAATGTTGTTAACCATCATTGCCCACTTATCCCATTAAGAGCCGATCAAATTTTTTACTATGTCCTTCTGAATTGACTTTAGGGAAAGTACCTCACTATTATCATAGAATCAATTAGCTTCCTTCAAAACTTACTTTGTAATCATGTAGGGTTTTTTGAGCCACATAAACTGATAATGAACTATGCTCAAAATGTATCACGCCTAGTCCTCTTCAAAGAATTTAAGAAAGTCCATGACCTGAGTGAAATTCTTCTCTGCAAGTACTTTGAATTCATCCTTCCAGATTGAATCCTTAGGTACGTCTTTAAACTATTGTGCAATTACATTGTCGCCCAATTCTGCCAAATTATAGTGTATGTATGCCTTAATATCTTCAACGTGTAATACTTCTTAGGGAACCCATGAAAAAATACCATTTGGGTCATCCTCCATATATTTGTAGGGGTGTTTCATGAATATTGGTCTAGGACACTCTGTAATATCAACATCTTGGGGCATATCCATGATTTGAGATTTAAATATCAGACTGTGCATGGGAAAATACCTTTCTCGATGAATTTAGAGTTATGCTATGAAATTATTGTAAAATTACTTCTATCAAATTTCAAATTGCCTTCAATCACTTTGCAAACACTTCTTCAACTTGCACAGTGTGAAATGAAAAGAATAAATTTCATTTTTCTACTTTGTATGCCCAAAAAGTGAAAAACAATAAATGCGTCATACCGTAGCTTCAATTTGTCTTAGAACATAGGATAGAAAATCCATTGTTGAACCTTCAAAACATCAAGAAAATCATTGGGAATGAAAGAAAATGTCATAAATCCATTTCTCCATCTGAATATTTTGATCACATTCACTACTTTATCCAATTCAAGGATCAGGTAAAGATTTTTTTATGAAAAATTCCCCCTTGGGTCATTGACCTAATCGATTCCCTGATGAAATTTCCACACCAAATTTTTGTGAGATCCTTCTAGTAGCATCAATATGTTCTTTTCTAACCAAATTCTTTCTCATTTTCTTCTTAAGTTCATCAACATCAATTATTTTCTTCCCTTTATCATTCTACACACTTTTTGTTTCTACCAAACTTCTTATATTATTGTATCTGCAATTCCTAGCAACATGAACAAATTTTTTAATTAAAACATATCACATTTCCATACCTCATGTTCATTGGATTTTTCCTTAATCTGTATTTCTTCTAAATGTGTCTAAAATTATTGCATTTATAGCAGGTTTTGTTCCTCTGGTTTACATAATTATTCACCTTTGACGTACAAGTGTAAAAATATCCAAAAAAAGATTTGGTATTATGTTTTCTCCTGCATTGATTTTCTTTTTGAAAAAGTTTGTTGTCTGAAAACATCTCTTAGAGAAATTTAGTCCATTAGATTTCATCATATGTGTTATTTTAGGTTCCTCTTGTCGGAAAGTGATAATGCAAGCAATTGTTATTTTGTCATTGATGTCAAACCTTAACTGGTGAGACTATTATTATTTGTTTAAGTACCATATCTATTTATTGAAGAAGAAGATTTAACAAGAAGACCAAGTGAATGGTTTAATTAAGGAAAATAAAAGGGTACTTGATCAGTTGACACTCTGGAAAAGTAATTAGTTGTTTATCTTTCAGAGACAGTTTTTCTGGCTGTTTTGTGCGGAGTAAGTCTGGCTTGTGCCGAGCAAGTTTGGTTTGATGCCGAGAAAAGTTGTTTGTGATGAGCAAGTTTTTTCAGTGCCAAGCACCAGTGAAATTACCGAATGGAAATAGTGATGTTGACCGACTTACAGTATTTGGATTAATGATGAAATTTGAGATCTCTGGCTGACTTAGTTAATTTTATTGGCATATGTAAAGTTAATTAAAGATTGATCCACGTCATTTAATGTATGAATACCCATAATTAATGCATGGATTCAAGATTTAATTAGAGACTACTTTGGAGAAGTAAATGTAATGTAATGATGGAATGATTTGTTGGATCTTACCTAACCTAAGATCTACGATCTTGATTAAGTGGCAAAGATTTATGTGACCTAGACAAAGAGGTATATGATAACCTTAAGGGGTTATAAATTGTAGTGTGGATGTGGTGGTGGATGTACTGATTTGTGTACATGTGTGTATGCAAGAGGATTGCATAGTTGATTTATTGATTGGCATGACCTAGCAGAGAAGGCTGAACATAGAAGTAGAAAGTTGCATGTGTGATTGCTTGATGGTTTTCAAGTAGATCAAAAGATTGAAATGACAATGCAGGCCACTTAGTAAGTTAGCATCAGAGCTGTAATTGGATCTGAATTTGCAAAGTAAGTTGTATGTATCAGATCACAACTGCTAATTACTTTCTAACCATTGCATCATTTAAAATGCTTTAACAAGGTTGACCTAATAGTCATTTGTAAAAATCCTCTAAGAAAGGTGACATTCAGGTAAAATTTTCTAAGTCCTCTAACAAGGCCACTCCTAAGAGGGTGACTAAATCCTTTAACCAGGTCACACCTAATAGTGTGTTATTGTAACCTTTAACAGGGTTGGCTCCTCACAAAGCTCACTTCAGAAGAGTGAAACTTGGTAGCATGTTACTGGTGGTTTTTCCCATATTGGGTTTCCATGTTAAATACTTGTGTCAACTTGTGTGAATGCTTATGGTTTGTTTTACAGTTATATTTCTACAAGCTAATTAAATTAAATAGTAAAATGCATGATTAAGTTGTTGACATATGCTACTATTGCCGAGTAGATCTGAATTGTTTAAAATATAGAAAGTTTTATTTGGTACATCTAGACCTAATGATAACTAATTCACCCTTCCCCTCTTAGTTATTATAAATTCATTCTAACAATTGGTATCAAAGCTTTGGTCTCCTGAAAAAAAATTTAAGCTACTTGGAGCGAAAAGATCGAGATGTATAAAAAGGAGGTTGTGAAGCTAAACAAAGACAACTTCATTGCATGGCAGAGTTTGATGAAACTGCATCTGGACGGTATTGGAGATGATGCCAAGAGACTTATTGAAAATGACTATGTAACACCTACTACTCCTCTCATAGCTGCACAACTAAGAGAAAAGCAAGAGCACAATCAAGCAATGTTGGAGATTGCATCCTCATTGAGCTATTCAGAGTTTGATGATATAAAGAGCTACACTAATGCAAAGCAGCTGTGGGATAAACTAGCAGCTGTCTATGGTGGAGACACAAATGTGTTGAGAGCTAAGTCAGAAAGTCTAAGAGGTAAGTTTGATGAAATGAAAATGCAAGAAGGTGAAAATGTTAATCAGTATTATGGTAGAGTAAAAGAAGTTGTAAATTCCATTAGAGGAGATAATGGAACAATAGATGAGAACACTATTGATGTAGGAGCATCCCAGGGTAGTTGGCTATCCTACATGTTTGGGAGATTTTGATGGAGTTGTGTGGACTTATTTTCATGTGTGAGGGGTTTGGTAGAGTTGGATAAAACTACTTGGGTCTTGGGTAATTGGTTTTGATGTATTTAA
>MU228290.1:742411-767372 GCA_018584345.1 Thuja plicata | reverse complement strand
ATTTTTTTCTATTTTTGAAGCATCTTGTTCTCGAATGTTAAAATACCTACTTGGAGTATTTTGAAATTATAATATATTAAATCTAATTAAAATATTATAAAAATTATATGATGATAATCTTGACTCTTTCCTCTAAAAAAGGGTATTTTTATATTTGTAAAAAAATATCATTAAAAAGAGTAAGAGTTATTGAAACATCGCTTTTCTAAAATAATTTTATTTCTTTAGTAACTGTTATAAAACATGCTTTTAATAGATATTTCCAATTGGAAAAGGTGAAGAACTTATCTAACTTAGCAAGAATGAATCTAGCTAGACCATATGTTTGATAAAAAATAATTTTAGTTAGAAATACTCAAATTCAGCTATGCTGATAAGTTGTCCTGAAACGTGACACAGCTTTGTGATTTTACCCTTACATCTATATGGCTAAATTACCTTCCATATAACAAACTATTTAAATCACTAAAACAACTTTTAAAATATCAAAAAGTTATAAAATTTTAAATATTCATTTCTAAAATCATGTTTTGATTTATATGGAAACATTTCCATATCAAAAAATATTTAAAACAAGAATATGCCTTTTAAAATTCAAAGTTGAAATCCCATCTCACAACATTGCCTTCCAAACAGGAATTCAAAAATATATTCAAAATTTATCAAAATTATCAATATAACATCTATAAATAATAACATCTATAACATCGAAAGTTATATGAAAATTGACATGGTTACTCTGACTAGGTCACGCCTGGTCTTCGCTAGATTTTGTGTTAATGTCTCTATGAACAAGCCCCTTCCCAAATTTTTACTACTTAAGTCCAAATGGGGGAACTAGAAATGTGGGAGAAATGGGCATGTGGTGACAAATTGTAAGGGTCCCACTAGGAAGGAGGAACAACCTAACACGTGCTCCCCTCCTAAGATTCAGATTGAGAAAGTTAGTGAGACTTTCCAGGCTGTGTCTTCGGTGGATACCATGGTAGAACAACCTTCCCTTGGTGGGTTTCCCACCCATGTTGGCGAGCTGGTGAAGGAAGGATTAGAAAGGAACATAGAGGCTGAGAAGATTGAGGCCTTAGAAGAAGGGCTGGTGAAGGAAGGATCATAAAGGAACACAGAGGCTGAGAAGGTTGAGGCCTTAGAAGAAGGAGAGATTTTCACGGTGAACACTGAAGCTGAGATGGGTACAACCCTTGAATATGGATAAATGGTCATAGTCTTAACGGATGTCTCCAACGCTCTCATAAATGGCCCTAAAAGTCTAGGACATGAGATTGAAGCCTGTAAGGAGAACAAGACTTGGGAGTTTGGGAGTGTTCTGATGGGAAAATTTTGGGGAGAAACTTCTTCCACTAGGCACTGTGGATTAGAAAATGAGTCAGGGATGATGAGATCAACCTCCTTGTTTCCCTTGACTTCTGCTTTTGACTGATCAGAACCTAAAAGGAAAACCAGGAGCAAGGAGATGGATGAAAGGCTAGAGTTAAAAAAAGGCAAATGTGGGAAGTGAAAATAAATTTGGACGCCCGACAGCTAGGGTGGCCAGAGCTAAGGAAGTAGCAAGGGCCATTTCCAGTGGAAGGAAACTAACCCTGGAAGACTCTCAAAAAGGTAAAAGATGAAGTTCCTATCCTAGAACATAAGGGGCATGAACAACCCACAAAAATAGTTCACTTTGAAGAAGTATATAATGGATCTCAGAGTTGATATGGTTCTCATCCAAGAGGTTAAAATGAAGTACCATAACTTTGTGCCACTGGTAGCTAAAATTTGGTCGGGAGCGGCCTTTTTGTACAGTGAAGCTGGTGGGACTTCTAGTGGTGTTTCTACTCTCTAGAACCCTAGTAAGTTATCTAGGCACATTGTGGCTTCTTGTCATAACTTTCTTTTTGTGTTTTTTACTTGGAAAAATTCTTCCTGGTATATGATCAACATTTATGCCCCAAATTCTAGAAGTGAATGGGGTAGAGTCTGGGGGAAAATCTCTAACCTCGTTGATGATGACCATGATTACCCAATTATGTGTGCTAGGGATTTTAATTCTCCCCTTTACCCTTCTGAGAAATTGGGGGGTCCCAAGACTATTCTGATAGTATGTAGGAGTTGGTTGATTTCATGAGGATAAGTGATTTGGTCGCTATTGAGTTGCAGGGAACGAGTTTCACTTGGTCTAATAATAGAAAAGGTAGGCACCTTATCTAGGTTAGGCTAGATAGATGGATGATCTCTGGTGGGTGGGATATTTCCCCTTTGATTTGCCTCTCCCACCTCCCTAGGACTATTTCTGATCACTCTGTTTTGATCCTTGACTGGGAGGAAAAAGCCCATGCTGGACCCTGTCCTTTCTGCTATGAGATCATGTGACATTCTCACCAGGAATTTGAAGATTGTATAAAAGGTGGTGGAATAAACCTATTAGGGGAATGACTATGTTTAGAATTGCTGAGAAGCTAAAAATTATCAAAAGGGAGGCCCACGGGTGGAGTAAAACTAAGTTTGGGGACATATTTCAATGTAAGAAAGAGATAGAGGAGAAACTTAAACTCCTCCAAGATGATAGGGCCATGGGAACTTCCTCTTGGGAATCTCATAATGAGGAGGAAGGCTAGAGGAAAAAATGGAAAGATAACCTCAAGAGGGAGGAAATCTTCTAGAAGCAACGATCTTGTATCCAATGGCTCAAGGAAGGTGACCGCAACTCAACTTTTTTCCACAGATCCGCTTCAATTCATAAAAGAAGGAATATAATTAAATCCCTGGTTGCTAGTGGGGTGGTGATGTCTGAGGAAGAAGAAATGGGTAATCATGCTGCGGATTTCTTTCATGACACTTTCAGAAGTCTGATCCAAAGGGGGGTGGATTATGATAGCTCTCATCTCCTGGAGGCTATCCCAACTACTATTACTAGAGAAGAGAATGATATGATGCTATCCCAACTTTTTGAAGAGGAAGTCAAAATTGTTGTTTTCTCCATGGGTTCTTTCAAATATCCCAGTCCAGATGGCTTTCCCCCAGCTTTCTTCCAGCAATTCTGGGAGGTCATAAAATATGATCTTGTTCATGCTGCTCATGATTTTGTTAGAACCGGAAAAATTCTCAAAAGAATTAATAAAACTTACATTGTTCTGGTCCCTAAAGTTCAAGACCCCAAGGAACTAAGTGATTTCTAGCCTATAAGCCTCTATAATACTATTTATAAAATCCTATCTAAAATTATCACCAATAGGATTAAACCTCTCCTGGGAAAAATTATTAATCCCACTCAAAAGGGGTTTTTTCTAGGAAGGCAAATCCTAGATGCGGTTATCACTACCCATGAAATCATTCATTCAATGGAAAAAGGTAAAAATACTGGCATGGCGCTAAAACTAGACATTTCTAAGGCGTATGATAAGGTGATTTGGAACTTCCTGTATGCAGTGCTAAAGAAGCTTGGCTTTCATGCTAACTTCATAAGAATCATTAAGGAGGCAGTGGAAACAGTTGAATTTGTTGTTCTTGTTAATGGATCACCCTAGGGTCCTTTAATCCAGAGAGGGGCTTGCGCCAAGGTGACCCTTTATCCCCTTATTTGTTCCTCCTTGTGGCTGAGGTGTTGGCTCGTAATTTATTAAGACTGGAGGCTTCTGGACACATTGTTGGGTTCAAACCGACATCCACTCTTCCTCCAGAAGTCATTTAACAATTTGTGGATGACACATTTCTATTTGGGAAAGATTGTATCAGTGAAATGAGAGAATGGAAAGCTCTGCTAAATGATTATGCTGAGGCTTTGGGCCAGGTGATTAATTATAGCAAAAGAAAAATTTACTTCTTTAATTCTGAACAGAGAACCCAGTTGAAAATTATGAAATGTATTGGCTGTAAGGGTGGTATGCTTCCCGACACCTATCTCGGGCTCCCTCTCATAGTGAAGGAAGTCTCCAACCCTTTCTGGAACTCCATCCTTTAAAAAATACAAAAAAATTGGCCGGGTGGAAAGTTAAGGTCCTCAGTAATGCGGGGAAGCTCCAACTTATTTCGGCAGCCCTTCAAGGAATACCTGTTTATTTCCTCTCTCTTTTTAAAATCAATGACAGAACAACGAAGAAATTGGAAAAAATCCAGAGGAACTTTCTATGGTCTAGAATGGAGGAAAAGGATAAAATGAACCTGGTTAGCTAGGATACGGTCTACAAACCTAAGAATGTTGGAGGGTTGGGAGTGAGAAAGATCAAAGATCTTAATAAGGCGCTGATTACTAAACTTGGTTGGCAAATTTTTACGGGAAACTCTGGTTGGTGTAAAATTCTAAAGGCCAAATACTTCTTAAATGACCGATTCCCCCTAGGTCAAAACTACCCCACTGGCTCTAAATTCTGGAACTCCATGGCGAAAAGTAAAGGTAACCTCCTTAGAGGCTTAAAATGGGTGATGGGTGATGGTACACAGATATGTTTCTGGGAGGACTGGTGGGTGGGGGATAAACCTCTCAGAAGAAGCAAACTTGGTCTCCTTAGAGATCATTTGATTTCTCATTTTTGTGACAAAGTCAGTGACTACATTTCACAAGATAAGAAATGGAAGTCCTTTCTAATGCTTTTTGTGACAAGGAGAATGTCCCACCCTACATTTTGGAGATACAGGAACTGATTGCTGAGATCAGGATCCCTATCTCTCAAATTATTGATAAGGTTGTGTGGTGTCACAACAAATCTGGGGAGGTTACGGTCAAATCTTCTTACCTTGCTAACATTAAGGTTTTGGCTGATGAGATGACTCAGGGAAAGGTATGGATTCCTAAGCTCATCCCCAAAATCAACTTTTTTTGGTGGTCTACTCTTCATGGAAAAATCCTTACATTGGACAACCTCCAGAAACAAGGAGTCTAGCTGGCTAACAGGTGTGTTCTTTTTAAAGTGCAGGCTGAGACAATAAATCATATTCTTATACATTTCCCTTACGCTTCTCAGGTGTGGGCCAAAATCATGAGCAAACTTCAGCTAGACTGGGTCTTTTTGGAGCACTTAGACCAATTTATCACTAACTAGGGTTGCATAGCTGAGCACCCTCTCATCAACATCCTTTGGCATCGATTACCCCCACATGTCTATTGGATTCTATGGAAGGAGTGAAACAATTATATTTTCAGAGGGGAGGACAACAATGTTGAAGGAACGATGCGGCTGGCTGTGAATCTGCTGAAGGAAAACCTTGACACCTGTCGTTGGAAAATCCACCCTCCCCCCCACCCCCCAAGGGAATGGTGTGTATGATAGCTAAGGAATGGATTATTCCCACCTCTTTCTATGCTATGAACTACTCCAAAATTATAGCTAGACTAAATACTAAATGGTCACCCCCAGAGGAAAACATAACCAAGCTAAACTTTGATGGCACTACCTCCAATGGTATTGCTACAGGTGCAGGTATTCTTAGAGATCAAAAGGGTCACATGATCTTGGCCTATCTGATCCACCTAGGGAAGGGGTCTAATAATTTGGCTGAGATGGCTGCTCTCCTTTGGGGCTTAAAGGTGACGTCTGATATTGGGATTAAAAGATTAATCGTTGAAGGTGATTTTAAAATTGTGATTGAGTTGGTTAAAGGCAAATCTACTACTGGCTGGATACTTCAAAATGTGCTATAGGATATCTATTCACTGCTCCCCAGGTTTGATGAATTCAAGCTTTAGCACATTTACCGAGATGGTAATGCGGTGGCTGACATGCTAGCGACCATGGATCTTGCTGAGAATGGCTTAAGATGCTGGAGAAATCTAAATTCTCTACCCAAGCATGTTATTTTACTTGTGGAAAAAGAAAGTAATTTTAATGATGAATTACGAGGTTGATTTTGACTAGTTGAGAAAGGCGACAGGCAGGTTCACGAGGTGCCGCATCAATTAAAATTTTAAAAGAGATATGAGATTCGGTTCAATTAATTATTGCCAGGTAAAAAGATGGGCTGTCAAAGCCATTTTTAGAAAAAGTATGGGCTTTTTCAAATTTAAAGAAGAAGTGGAGCGTGACAGCGGAAGGGGAAGATTGACATGACTGATGTGATTAATGGTTGCATTAAGCCTTTATGGCATTATCATTTCTCAGCTTGCAAAGTTTATTCTTTCATCCCGGCCAACCACGTGTTTTGTATGAGCCAACTTTACGAGGAGGCGGACAATAAAACCACCTAGTTTTTCATCTGGAGAAAAACCTTCTACATTTACTGGGTTGCTTTCCTTGTTCTGGTGAGGTTTGTGCTAAACAGAGGAGTGAAAGGTGGGATGTCATTTGAGACCAAGGAGGAAGACTTTTCTGAATACAGCTTAAAGATGGGTGGGGACATGGTGCGGGTGTAACCCGCTAGGATCGAGGATAAATTCATCAAAAATTCATTCGTTCTCAACTACCTGAAGGAGGGCGGTTTCTACCCGTTCATGAAGGCTATGGGCGGCAGTGACGAACTGGTCTCTCTGTAGTTGGTAAAAACTTGGGATGAGCGCAAAGTCACAGTAAATGGCATTACTTTTGAGATTAATAAGGAGGTTATTGCACAGGTCTTGGGTCTCTCCATAGAGGGGAGCAAATGGAAGAAGATCACCAAAAGCCATGATCACACCCATATGAAAAGATTCTTCAAAAAAATGGAGATTCCTGAATGATTTCAGGGAGGTTTCAACAGAATGGTGTTGCCCGACCCGTGGAATGAAATGTGCCTTGTTTGGATGAAGTATATCACTCTGGAAGGCCACTTTGGCACCTATTACAACTACCATTTCCCACTCCTTAACCACTTTAGGTACAATGATTTCATCTCCTTTCCTTTTTTCTGCTCTATTCGATGGAAGCATCTGTTATGGAAGTCAGAGAAAAAATGAAATCTAGGCAGAATTATTGTATTCTCCATTAGGGTTTAATGCTATGCCTATACAATTTTCATCTCACCCTTTTTCTACCTAGGACTATTACTCTTCTTAACTTTGTGATGTATCCTGAGAATCCTAATGAGCTGCATGTTACTATTTCTAACCCCATGACTTCTTCCAAAACCCGTGCTTCCAAGAAGGATAAAATAGGCTCTGCTGATGGTGACCAAATCACCATTTCTTCTGAAGGAGAGGAGGAGGAAAATGATAGTGGGCTGAGATCTAACAAAATCACCACCAAAACTAGATACAAGCCAAAAGCTATGAGAAAGAGGTGCCCTAATGAGGATGAAGATGAAGAAGAGTCAGAGGAGGAAGAAGAAATTAAGCAGGTCACCAGGGGGAAAGCTAAAGTGGGGAAGAAAGTTAAGGTTGAGGAGAGAGAAAGGGAAAAAAAGAAGAAAATCCCTATTAGGGATGAGACTGAGAAAAGTCACGACTCTCAAGTCTTTGCTAGTTTCTGTCTCCCTGCCTTTCACCTTTTCAAGAAAAATCTCTTTGAGGAGAAGAAAGTAGACTCGCCTCTCCTAACTACCCAGCCCCTTAGCCCCAGGAGGAAAAGGATAACATGAAGGCTATCAATGATAACAAAGATCCTAAGGGATCCCCGGAGGACTCCAAAAAGATAGATGAGAAAATGCCTGATGCTGCGAGTGACACTCCCCATGAAGCTAAAGGACCTCAGGAGCCCCTCTTTCTTTCTGACCCTAAGAAGGAGTTAAGGGAAATGAGGGAGGAAATCAAAATTCTCAGGGAAAGATTTAATAGGATCACAGACTTTGTTGTGAAGGTCATGCATGCGGTAGCAACTACACTCCAACTCCTTCATATGGAGAAAGTGAATTCTTCAAGAGGAGAGCGAAAGGATGAAGAACTATACCAATTCCTCACAGACGACTAGCTTAAGATTTTTTTGAATGGCGAGGAAGGTAACCCCAAGTAGTTTCCTTTTCCTTTGTTTAATGTTTAATTTTTTTGCCAGGACTTTTTGGTTCGGCGATGTGGGCCTATTCGAGCCACGGTTAAACTTACATTTTTATAGTCCTGCGTTACCATTTGTTACTGTTAATGCTAACTTTATTGATACTTATAACCACAGGCTAGTTACCAACCTCGTGGTGAGGTTGGGGCTTATTAGGACTTCCAGGCTGGTTACTAGCTCCATGTTGGTGTTGGAACCTATTGATTTTATTTCATGGTTTTTGATTTTTAAAACTGGCATAGGTTGAGGGTTTGTTGTGTGTGTTTTTTGCTAGTTGTTAGCACTCCTCATGCTAGTTGTGTTTGTTCGGGTTAGCCCCCTAGTTTTCATTTCTTTTTAAATCAAAAACATCTATAAATAATCAAAATGTGATAACTAAATAGGTGCACAAAAACAAAAAAAAATCAATGAACAAAAGATGTGATGGACAACAAATAACAAAATCAATGAACACACGATGAGATAGACAACTCAAATAATCAAAACAAAAATTTGAAGTGTATAAATACTTAAAAAGTCTTTCCTGATAATGTTTAGCAATTTTATCATAAACTAAAAACCAAGCGTCGGTTGAACAAGCCAGTAAAAACATGGTCTATACGTATCAAAATTGAAATACTGGAGAAGCATTTTAATTTTTGTGGGATAAAAAACTAGGGGCAGCATTTTTGAATTAAAAACAATGGTTTCGGTGCTAACGAGAGCACGAATTTGAAGAGCTAATAGATACCCTCAAGGCAATTTCTATTGTTTAAAAGAACCTAAAACATCATCAAACCAATTTACACAGCGTATTAATGTATCAATACAAATCCAATTCAAATTCAATTTCTTGAAAAATAAAAATAAAAAATAAAAAAATCTTGCACACAGTATTATTAAAGAAATGGAGTAATGAGATATTAAAAGCACCATAAAAGTGAAATATACTCTCTACTTTTTAAGCATATGAAAGATAAAAAAAGTGAAAGGTTCTCAGTTCTCACGTGAATGACACAAGATTATCAATGCAAAATGTCAGATCTGACAATACAACCCAATACAATGACAATTCATTTTATCTATTTATATCCATATATTTCTCTACCTCTATCTATTTATCTCACCATCATTCAATATCTCTTTCTAGAAATATTGAGCGCTCTCTCTAGGCTTTGTTTTAGTTTGTTTGGTCCTTATAAGTAGATGCATACTTGCTTTTGAAATTATTACTTATTCATTAAGACCTTTGTTTCATAAATAAATTATTTGATAAATTATCTATCAATTCATTTCATCTACAACACAAATGTATGAAAAAATATGCCAATTTTTTACCAATGTTTTTTTCTAATCTACCATTCACACCTCTTAAACATACTCATTCCACAGCAACATGCAATTGTTAATTTTAATCTATTAAAAAAAAAAATTAGTTTCTCTTTTAGTTTTATTTCATACAACTATAAGCCTTAGTTACGTTACCACGCACGTAGAAGATGTTGAAATGAAACAACACACAAGGTATGACCAAACAAGTCTTGTCCTCTCCACATTGGAGCTAAGGAGTTGGCGTATGCACTAAGATGTTTTTATTTTTACTTCACTGTTCATAAGGAATGACACATAATTATGTCAACCTTAATGTAATCTTAAAAGTGTTATGTCAACCTTAATGTTACCTTAAAAGTGCCATTTTACAAGAGCAAGGAGGTAAAAGATATTTTTCCACCTTGTTTTAGAAGTATAGAATAATATTTGGGAATACATTCTTCAAAAACTTTAGAATATTTTTTTTTATCAATAAGGGGTTGAAGCCGAGAAGTCTATTAATATATAAATAGAAGAACATAAATAGACAAATGAGAGAGTCATTGGTTCATAACCCAATTCTACCAAGAGAATTGTGAACCCAAAACAGAGCACCTAGGCTAAAGCCAACGAAAAGTATTGCAGAAGTTTGAATTTCAAAGATAGTATAATAGAACAAGATCAAAAATGCAAAATACAAAAAAAAAATTTATAGCCCCCAAAGGACTTAGCTCATATGGTCACATGGAAGAAGAAGTAGAGTTGTTTTCTGTGGTTTCTCCAGAACCAGATTTGGAGCTATCCCCCAAAGCTGGAGAGTTGTTGTCCTCTGGATCCTCCTCAGGGTCACCGATCTCTTCATCATCCACCTCCTCTTTTTCTTCAGCTTCTTCATCATCACCCTCGGCCTCAACTTCAACGTTGTCATCATCCGAATCCACCTCCATTTCCTCCCCTGCGACTACATTATCTGATGAGTCCAAGCTCCCCAACCCATCCAACCTTTCATCGTATTTGTATTGATACACCCAAGGGATAGTTTCATCTAATTTTTCACCATACAAGACAGTCAGGCCATCCTCAATTCCAAAGAATTTAGAGAGGAATTTTAACCCTCTCCGCATCATGCAAAGCCACAGCTGATGGTCTTCCCATTCCCAACCCCACACGATATGAAGCCGTCGAGGAGGGCCAGCATAAATATTTCATTTGGGGCCGATTCCAAAACTCGGGAAGGGTTTCCCAGTAGTCATTTTTGTGGCTAGGTCCCAGGGAAATGGCGTTGTGAGATCAACATTGATGTTCATTACTACCTTGTGTAATCCCAAAATGAAATTCCCATAGAACAAGTGATCACACAAATCCTCTGCCAATTTCTTTGAATCCCCAACAACTAGAATGCTAGGAAGGAATCCAGAGCAAATATCTGATGAAACCATGAACCTATTATTTTTACACAAGAAATTATATCCTAAGACTTTCCTCACAGCATGAGTGACTAAGGGATGTTGGAAGATGCAAACTTCATTAATTTGGTTGGAGGTAATGGGGTTATCGAAGGCAATTTTCTCAATATCTGAACCAAAATTCAATTGGGAATCCATCTCTCTACCTTGGAAATCAATCACTTTTGATCTCAAGAAACTTTTATGAAGAAAGTATTAATGCTGCCAAGATAAATAGTATAATTCTTGTGGGATAAGTTGTAGATAGAAAATTTGTGTTTATATGATATTTTTGGGAGTGGTACTGGATTAACTTTAATGTATTTCATGTATACTAATTAGATGGTAGTAATGTGGAAGGTGGGGTTCCATGCTTGTAGAATTCTAACTTTACAACTTCCATTTGTGTTTATTATTGGTTGTAAAGTCAGTATAATATACATGCTCTATTGTAGTGCAAATTTTACAGTAACTAATATCTCTTTAATAATCTTGAAGGATGAGAAAACCCATGGAGAGGTAGCTTCAAGCATCGAGTGTTACAAAAAAGACAACCATGGTTCTACAAGGGATCTTGATGCTTTAAATTATATCACAAATCTTATTGAGAAGGTATGCGATATTATGCTTGAGGACCATTGTGCTTTTATGAACTATCATTGTCCTTTTAATTTCTCTTAAACGTTAATATTATGACATTTTTCTATCTTCCTTATGAATAATATTGAATTTCCCTTGCCCTTGATATTCTTTAGAGAATTTTATGGTTGCTGGCCATTTTTATCACTGGATTTTTCGACATCCATTGGTCTACATGGTCTACTATTTTTTATTTACTCTTACGAAAGAATTTTTTCATTGAGACACTAAGATTAATAAAAGAGCTAGTAACTTGTGGTGACCAACATGATCCCTCATTTTTTTAGTAAGATTTTTTTAGCAAATTTATCTATTTCCAGCTTTTGATTTTCTTTTGGTGAATATTTTTGGCATACAAATCTTTGACATTTTTTTTATGAAATTCCAATTTTGGAATTTACTGCATGCAGATTTTTTATGGAGAAGTAGGTAATGTCATAGTTCCTATGTGTTCTAAAGATCAATAAAACAGAGAGAATAGTTGTACATTTACCGCAGTCACTAAGCATCATGATTCATAATTTGTATGGTGAGAAGACAATTTTTAAGTTAAAATTAAGAGGCTTTCTCAAGGCATATATTTTTATTCATATCTTTTGAAAGTATTTTGTAAAGTAAGCTTTGTGTGGAAAACATTTAAATGTTCTTTTAATGTATAATTTATAAATCTATGTAGATTATTTGTTCACCAATGGGAATGTTAACAATCTCATCCTATATCTGTTTAACTTTGACATCGATGAACTACTTAACTACTATATATACTTTTAGAGGTATGAAACCTAGTTACAGTTCTTGTAGATCTTTTGTTATATATTCTAATTAGTTTTTAGTAATTTGGAAGGTGGAGTTCCATGCTACAAATTTTATAGTAACTAATATCTCTTTAATAATATTGAAGGATGAGAAAACCAATGGAGAGATAGCTTCAAGCATCGATTGTTACATAAAAGACAACCATGGTTATACAATGGATCTTGATGCTTTAAATTATATCACAAATCTTATTGAGAAGGTATGTGATATTACACTTGAGGACCATTGTGATTTTATGAACTATCATTGTCCTTTTCATTTCTCTTAAACTTTGGTCTTATGACATTTGTTTGTCTTCCTTATTAAGAATATTGAATTTACCTTTCCCTTGAAATTCTTTAGGGAATTTGATGGTTGTTGGACATTTGTTTCACTAGATTTTTTGACATCCATTGGTCTAGATGGTCTACTATTTTTTGTTTACTCTTACTAAAGAATTTTTTCATTGAGATGCTAAGATTAATAGAAGTGCTAGTAACTTACATGTAATTTTTTTATGGAGAACCAGGTAATGTCATAGTTCCTTTATGTTCTAAAGATAAATAAAATAGAGAGAATAGTTGTACAGTTACCATGGTCACTAAGCATCATGATTCATAATTTTTAGGGTGAGCAGACAATTTTTAAGTTAAAATTATGAGGCTTTCTGATGGCATATATTTATATTCATATCTTTTGAGACTATTTTCTAAAGTTAGCTACGTGTAGAAAACATTTGAATGTTCTTTTAAACTTGAATTTATAAATTGATGCAAATTAATTGTTCACCAGTGGTAATGTTAACAATATCATCCTATATCAGTTTAACTTTCACATCGATGAACTACTTAACTACTATATATACTTTTTGAGGTATGAAACCTGGTTACGGATCTTGTAGGTCTATTGTTATATATTCTAATTAGTTTTTAATAATGTGGAAGGTTGGGTTCCATTCTTGTAGAATTTTAACTTTACAACTTCCATTTATGTTTATTATTGACTCTAAAGTCAGTACAATATACATGCTCTATTCTAGTACAAATTTTATAGTAACTAATATCTCTTTAATAATTTTGAAGGATGACAAAACCCATGGAGAGATAGCTTGAAGCATCGAGTGTTACATAAAAGACAAAAATGGTTCTACAATGGATCTTGATGCTTTAAATTATATCACAAAACTTATTGAGAAGGTATGCGATATTACACTTGAGGACCATTGTGCTTTTATGAACTATCATTGTCCTTTTCATTTCTCTTAAACTTTAGTCTTATGAAATTTATCTATCTTCCTTATGAATAATATTGAATTTCCCTTTCCCTTGATATTCTTTAGGGAATTTGATGGTTGATGGCCATTTTTGTCACTAGATTTTTTGACATCCATTGGTCTAAATGGTCTACTATTTTTATTTACTCTTACTAAAGAATTATTTCAGTGAGACACTAAAATTAATAGAAGAGATAGTAACTTATGGTGACCAACATAATCCCTCATTGTTTTAGTAAGATGTTTTTATAAAATTTATCTATTTCCAGCTTTTGATTTTCTTTTGGTGGATATTTTTGGCATACAAATCTTTGACATTTTTTTTTTATGAAATTCTAGATTTGGCATTTACTGCATGCAAATTTTTTTATGCAGAAGCGGGTAATGTCATATTTCCTTAGTGTTCAAAAGATGAATAAAATGGAGAGAATAGTTGTACAATTACCGTAGTCACTAAGTATCATGATTCATAATTTGTAGGGTGAGCAAACAATTTTTAAGTTAAAATTAAGAGGCTTTCTCAAGGCATATATTTTTATTCATATCTTTTGAAACTATTTTCTAAACTAAGTTATGTGTGGAAAACCATTGAATGTTATTTTAAAGTATAATTTATAAATCTATGCATATTATTTTTTCACCAATGAGAATTTTAACAATCTCATCCTATATCCATTTAACTTTGACATCAATGAACTACTTAACTACTATATATAGATTTTGAGGTATGAAACCTGGTTACGGTTCTTGTAGATCTTTTTCTATATATTCTAATTAGTTTCTAGTAATCTGGAAGGTGGGGTTCCATGCTTGTAGAATTTTAACTTTACAACTTCCATTTATGTTTATTATTGACTCTAAAGTCGGTACAATATATGTATTCTCTATTCTAGTACAAATTTTATAATAACTAATATCTCTTTAATAATCTTGAAGGATGAGAAAACCAATGGAGAGATAGCTTCAAGCACTGAGTGTTACATAAAAGACAACTGTGGTTCTACAATGGATCTTGATGCTTTAAATTATATCACAAATTTCTTGTTTATCTCGACACAGCTTCAGCAAAGAATGAGAGACACTAACATGACTTCAAGCATTGGATGCCTAAAGACACAAAGAGAGAAATAAAAATGAACATTGACTCTCTCTTCCTTTTTTTCAGGCATCTAATGCTTCAAGTCATAATTGACATCATCAAATTAGTTGTCAACTTGACTTTTTTTCTTCAACAACATTGCCAGAAGAAGGCATCTGTGAGTGGTTTGGCTATATTTGAGTCTTATAACATGTCTTATTCTATTAAAATCTTAGGATTTTATTAGATATGTTTTTGAGTCTTATAACCCCTCAATGTTATATTTTGACATCATGGATTCCCCCATAGCCTTCTATTAATGCTTTGATAATTGGTTTTTACATGTTTAAGTAATTTGTGAAAAGCAAATCCTTTTCTCATTAATTTATTTATGTAATATTAGAAATGTTTGATATTTAAGTGCAATCTTATGTTCAACATGATTTCTATGCTCAAAGGTCACCCTATGCCCACGACACCATGAGCATGTTGCTTGTAGTCAAATGCACATGAAAATTATTCAAATTTTTTTTCCCCAATATGTCACTATAAGACTCTTGTCATCATGAAAATAGTTTAAGAATGAAGATAGGGGAAAAGATATAGCTTGTAGGTTCATTGATTCATAATCAATATTGTTTCTATGTATCAGATCCAAGTGATATTGTATTGAAAGGGAATATAGAAAGACTAGATCATTTTCCTAAGTTCAAACTCTAACCTGTGAGTTTTATTAATTTAGTAGAACAATTCCTTGATCACCCACAATAAAGAATAAGATGTTGCTATATTGCTTCAAGTCTTCAAGTATTTGATATGTTGAATTGGTGACCGATATCCTTCAGACCCCGTATTCTATATGTGAAGGATGAAGCTTTGTTATTGATATGTATTGTATACCTTAGATATCTATTTGCAATAGAGAATATGGTATCAAACATTAATTGCTCTGCCATTGTGAAAATTTTATTTTAAAAAAATAATAAAGCAGTTCGTCATTTTTTTGACCTTTCTAATAGTCAGAAACGACGATGATTACATATAAAAAAGGAATATATCGATGAATCGTAGTCGACACATCGATGATAGTTCATCGATCTGTTCGTCATTCATATAGAATCCTCGTCGTTTCTGACTGCTAGGAAGGTCAAAAAAATGAATAACTATGCAAAGGGCTTAGGGTGAAGAGCGCATGAACAACATCTTTCACAAAGCCTTTTTTTGACCTTTTGGTCGTTGGTTGTACGATTCAACTATGCCAGTCATGGAATGTTTTGACAAAAAACTTCCATGACACATTTGGTCGATTGATCTGCCTTTTCCAATCAAACAATTGACCTATTCTAGTCGAAAAATGGGAAAAATTTTATTAGTGCCTCCATGGATATCATGCAGTTTCTTCCACATATCATAGGAAGTAGGGCCGTACTTGACTTTATAAAAATTGGGATAGCTAAGTGAAGAATATATATCAATCAACAATATGTTATGATTCTTCATGTCCACCATATCATGCACAGACATAGGTCTCGTTGGTTCCACATACTTGTGATCCAAGAATTATAAACTAGTATTTCCAATAGTAGATAGATGTAGCCTTATCAAATATTTTCATGTAGTGAAGTTGTCTTTGTTAAGCTTGGGGATCTCCCTTCTGTAAGACATCTCTGATCTTTAGCTTAGGCCTTGAAACCTTTCCTACAAGCACCAAATGCTTTGATACAAATTTTTGGAAATATTTTGGCTAACTTAGAGGGGAGGGGTGAATAAATTACCACAAAAACCAATCCAAGTCCCTTAGATGTCTTAAACAAAATTTTCACTATTACTCGGTTAACAAAGATATTCTGATGTTACTCGGTTAACAAATCAATCTTAAGATATTAACTGTGATTATCTTTTAGTGATTAAGTGCAAAACATAAAACATAAAGAAAATAACATGTACACAGATGACACCAAGATTGAACATGGAAAACCAATTTGGGAAAACCACCAATTGCAACTAGTTACTTTTTTCACTTTTTTGAAGTGAGCCCTTTTAGGAGCCAACCCTGTTAAAGGTTACAAAAACACACTATTAGGTGTGACCCTATTAGAGGGTTTAATCACCCTATAAGGAGTGGCCTTGTTAGAGTTCTTAAAACACTTCAATATAGAAATGCCACCTTGTGAGAGGATTTACAAAATATTGTTAAGTCTACTATGTAAAGAGATTTAGATCACTGTTACAATTGTTAGAGAGTAACAATGGATTGACCTATTTCAAGAAGCAGCTATCTTTGATGATTTAGGTCTCTACTCTGGCTTTAAACTGGATCCTCACTGATCAAATATTCTATTGCAGCTATGTCTGGATGTTCTATCCTTAATTAGAATCCCATATGATTTTGCCTTCATTCTTCATATCACAAACGCACATATTAAATCCAAACTTGACCTTGTATAAATATGATAAGCCTTCTCAAGTCAGCTTGAATAACCTTCCAAATAAATAATAAAACTTAAGTTTGTACGCTGCATATAACCAATTAAACATAAAGTGTAAACTGTTGTTACTCGGCTGACTCTAAATACCTAACTTAGTTCACACTATAATCCTTCAATGCCTGATCATTACTATAATGCCCGAGTGAACTCGTTTAGAACTGAAAATCAATTTTGTCTTATCCAATGCTCGAGACAATTTGGAATACATTGACTATGATCGGTTAGTTATAGACATTTGTGTAAATATCAAAGACAATACACAATTGAATAATTGTCATCAATACTCACTAGGTCTAACACTTGCACAAGACACTAAAAGTAAAAGAATGAAATTTGTTGCAATATGTCATTTGAATTCTTTAGAAGGACTGATAATAATGCCACCCTTCACTTAGGATCACTATGAAAAAATGAAGAATGAGAAACAACGTGCAAAGAGGAAATAGATTAAAAGATTTAGAAATAAGTTGATGTAAAAAAATTAATTCTCAAATCATATTTCCTGTCACCAGTATTCAATTTTTCTACCTTTGTTTATAACATACAAACCTCATTTTTCTTTGTACAATACAATTTGTAAACAATCTAAGTAGAAAACCTTGTTTACATTATAATTGAATATTTTAAATCTAGAAAAATCAAGATTAATTACTATTATAGTATTCTACTCTGGGTTAAATAATGACAAATTTTTAGGATTACATTAAAAGGCTATAGTGGTTACACATGCTTTCAAGAATTTTTTTTGAATAATGGACTTAATGTGACAATTTTAAAACACATTTGAAAAAAATGATAATAAAATTAGTAACATAATAACATAGTAACGGCAATAAATACAAAATAAAAATAATTTGCATTATAAAAACAAATATTCTTCACTTACATGGTATGGATCTTCAATATATCATCACTCTAATAATAAAATATAATTTAAATTAAAAAAAATATAACTTTAATACATAAATAAAATGGTAATGCATACATAAAACTTCATTACTTCAATACAACTTCAATACTCAATAAAGTAAAACAAACTTAAATTTTTCACCTAACCTAATTGACCCATTCCACTAAACCAAATGAAACCCTAAAAAATAAATTGAACCAAACCTAACCCTTACCCTAATATTGAAACAATTTGAACCATAACCCTTTACCTAATTAAACACTAAACTAAATTAAATCCTAAGCCAACACTAAACTTAACCCATTGTTAAACCCAAATTTAACCCTTCTAAAAACATATCAATCATGAATCCTAATCCAAATCGAACCCTTTTTCTAATGCTAAACTACATTGAAACTTAACCCCTAAACCTAACTAAATAATAAATCACCATAATCTCTCACCCTAGCGCTTAATCAAGAAAAAGTAAAACATTAAAACATAATCAACCTTAACATTATACAAATTGAACCTAAATACAATATTGTATAAAACACAAAGCACAATCCTATTTAAATACTACACCAAATTCAATCGTACCCCTTATTATAAGCCAAAATAAAATCTAAATAGAGCAATAAACCATATAAAATTGTAACCGTAAACCCAATTCAATTGTAACCCTAACACTAAATTAAATTGAATAGTCAGCCAAAAAGTAAATAAAATTCATCCCTAACATAAAACCACATTAAACGGTAAACATGACCCTATACATGTATCCTATACAAAATTAAACGTAAGCTTGCACTGAATTTAACCCTTACCCTAACACTAAACTTAATTGGACCCTAATCCTAAACCTAAATGAACCCTAAATGAAATTAAAGACTAACTCTTATAAAAACAAGTTTCATGTTTTCATGCAGTCAAATTGACCCTAACCCTGTACAAAAATCAATATTAATCATATGTATAATTGAACTTATATCTTATTACACTAAAATAACTAAAAAAATTTATTTAGGTTTTTAGTTGTGACCTCAATCCTTCACTAATGAAAACCTATTCCCATCCAAAATCTAAATTGAACCCTAACCCTTAAAAAAACATATGTATAGCCCAAACTCTATTAATTATTTACTAAATATCTAAGTCGGTTCACACTGTAATCCTTCAATGCCCAATCGTTACTGTAATGCCTGAGTGAAATCATTTAGAACTGAAAATTACTTTGGTCTTATTCAATGCTTGAGACAGCTTGGAATACACTGACTGTGATCAGTTAGGTATAGACATTTGTGTAAATATCAATGACAATACACAATTGAATAATTGTCATCAACAACCACAAGTTCTAACACTTGCACAAGCCACTAAAGGTAAAAGAGTGACATTTGTTGCAATATGCCATTTGACGTCTTTAGAAGGACTAATAATAATACCATCCTTCACTTAGGATCACTATGAAAAATGAAGAATGAGAAACAACGTGTAAAGAGGAAAGATGAAGGAAATAGATTAAAAGATTTAGAAATAAGTTGATGTAAAATGTTTTAATTCTCAAATCGTATTTCCAGTCACCAGTATTCAATTTTTCTACCTTTTCTTATAACATACAATCCTCATTTTTGTTTGTACAATACAATTTGTAAACAATCTAAGTAGAAAACCATGTTTACATTATAATTAAATATTTTCAATCTAGAAAAGTCAAGTTTAATTACTATTATAGTTTTCTACTCTGGGTTAAATAATGACAAATTTTTAGGATTACATTAAAAGGCTATAGTGGTTACACATGCTTTCAAGAATTTTTTTTGAAGAATGGACTTAATGTGACAATTTAAAACACGTTTGAAAAAAATGATAATAAAATTAGTAACATAATAACATAGTAATGGAAATAAATACAAAATAAAAATAATTTGCATTATAAAAGCAAAAATTCTTCACTTACATGGTATGGATCATCAATATACAATCACTCTAATAATAAAATAAAATTTCAATTAAAAAAAATATAACTTTAATACATAAATAAAACGGTAATGCATACATAAAAATTGATTACTTCAATACAACTTTAGTACTCAATAAAAGTAAAACAAACTTAAATTTTTTACCTAACCTAATTGACCCATTGCACTAAACCAAATGAAACCCTTAAAATAAAATAGAACCAAAGCTAACCCTTACCCTAATATTGAAACAATTTCAACCATAACCCTTTATGTAATTAAACACTAAACTAAATTAAATCCTAATCCAACACTTAACTTAACCCATTGTTAAAACCAAATTTAACCCTACTAAAAATATGTCGATCATGAATTCTAAACCAAATTGAACCCTTTCTCTAATGCTAAACTACATTGAAACTTAACCCCTAAACCTCATTAAATAATAAATCACCATAATCTCTCACCCTAGCACTTAATCAAGAAAAAGAAAAACATTAAAACATAATCAACCCTAAAATTGAACCTGAATACGATATCGTATAAAACACAAATCCCAATCTTAATTAAATATTACACCAAATTCAATCGTACCACTTATTATAAGCCAAACTGAAATCTAAATAGAGCAATAAACCATATAAAATTGTAACCGTAAACCAAATTCAATTTTAACCCTAACACTAAATTAAATTGAATAGTCAGCCAAAAAGTAAATAAAATTCAACCCTAACATAAAACCACATTAAATGGTAAACATGACCATATACATGTATCCTATACAAAATTAAATGTAAGCTTGCACTGAATTTAACCCTTACCCTAACACTAAACTTAATTGGATCCTAATCCTATACCTAAATGAACCTTAAATAAATTTAAAGCCTAACCCTTATAAAAACAAGTTTCATGTTTTCATCCTATAAAATTGACCCTAACCCTGTACCAAAATCAATATTAATTATATGTATAATTGAACTTATATCTTATTACACTAAAATAACTAAAAAAATTATTTAGATTTGTAGTTGTCACCTTAACCCTTCACTAATGAAAACCTATTCCCATCCAAAATCTAAATTGAACCCTAACCCTTAAAAAAACATATGTATATCCCAAACTCTATTAAATATTTACTAAATATCTAACTCGGCTCACACTGTAATCCTTCAATTCCGAACCGTTACTGTAATGCATGGGTGAACTTGTTTAGAACTGAAAATCACTTTGGTCTTATTCAATGCTCGAGACAGCTTGGAATACACTGATGTAATGTCCCCATTTTTCAACAGGTCATTGAAATGATGGTGCTAGGTCATTATTGCAATCCTTGTTGTCTGGCAAGGGGTTTAGAGGGTGTTTGGTGTGAACTTACTATTTATAGTAAGTCAAGGGATAGTTTCGATGAACTCAGATGAGTTAGAGGATTTGAATGATGCTCTCAATTTTCATTTTTGGCTTTCGGTTTGGGCTCCAAGAATCTTAGAGAGAGCGTCTACTTTTATTAAGTCACACCGTCAAGTTCGTTCATCATCTTTTATCATCAGGATCACTCTAGTGCAAACAGATTTTGATTCTGATGCTTCTTCAGTCGTTTTCGCAAGAGGGGTGAATTATTATTATTATTTGATTAAATTTTCTAAGGTTGCCATTATTGTTGGTATTATATGTTGGGCACCTTAGTGTTATAGCTCGTCAAAACCAAGATGAAAAAGTTTTAAATCTTGGGCACAAGAAACAGGGGCCTTGCGTGTCATAATTTTTGGATATTGATGAAAAGGTCATTTTTTGGAGCCAAATGAGTTAATAAATTATATTACTCAATATGTGCCTAAGTATAAAAGTGCTTCAAGTGAAAAGTGTGTGAGAGAAGACACTTTTTAATTATAAAAGCAATAGGCAAGGCATTCATTTAGCATCTATCAAATATTGATTATTGAATTTGTTCTTGGGAATTGTTCCTACTTATCTGTGCCCTAGCTGAAGGGTCAAGTTAGTTGATTGAAGACTGATTCTTCTTCATCTAATCCACAATTAATTGTTGTTGTATAATCAATTGCCTGTAATCGATTGCTGTTGTATAATCGATTTCTTCCTTCCTATGTGCTGATGTATACAAGGAAGTTCTAAATTCTAGAATCATTCTTGAACTGTGGCTTGTGCAAGAGGTCTATATTATTTTCCTCGTTGAAGGAAATTAATAGTTGGAGTGTTTTATGCTAGCCGCAGGTATAATCAAATTCACATGCTAAGGAAACACCAAGTCTGAATGCCTTGGGAGTGTAAATGGTGGGGCATATTCCAGGTTATATCCCACGCTGAAATTGATCAGCCACATACTGTTTGGACACTATTCTGTGGCAATCACGGCAAGGAAGGAGGGCTGCCGTAATACAGAAAAATGACAGTGGCCAGTAGCTTCACAACACAAGCATCAAACAGCACCACAGGCCGTCACTAGTAATCCACGTGGGAGGATTCCATAGCCATTTTGGGGTCCATGCTGTCTACCGCAGCCAACAACCAGCAACACAGGATTTAGGATAGGTTCCTTTTAATGTTGTTTATTATTAAGAAAATGCTTATTTGCAAGGCTTTGTAATGTTTCAAAAAAATTAAACAAAGTATGAGATTTTGAAGTTCAGACATTGTTATTGAATTCTTTAAATCCTTCAATATATGTTTATAAAAAATGTGGAAATCAGAGGAAATGATTGTATTTCCAAAATTCTATTTCATAAGTGTCTTTTAAAAAAATGGTGTATGTTGGCTAAAATTATCAAGTCAAGATTAAACATATTAAACAAAGGAGTTTCTTCTATAAATTGCATCTTCATACAAAAATCAAACGGGAATAACAGGGGAGCCAAGTTAGGCTCTTCACAACTGACTGTGATTGGTTAGGTATAGACATTTGTGTAAATATCAATGACAATACATAATTGAATAATTGTCATCAACAATCACAAGGTCTAACACTTCACAAGCCACTAAAAAAAAGTAAAAGAATGACATTTGTTGCAATATGTCATTTGAGATCTTTAGAAGGACTAATAATAATGCCACCCTTCACTTAGGATCACTATGAAAAAAGGAAGAATGAGAAACAACGTTCAAAGAGGAAAGATGAAGGAAATAGATTAAAAGATTTAGAAATAAGTTGATGTAAAATATTTTAATTCTCAAATCGTATTTCCTGTCACCAGTATTCAATTTTTCTACCTTTGTTTATAACATAGAAACCTCATTTTTCTTTGTACAGTTCAATTTGTAAACAATCTAAGTACAAAACCATGTTTACATTATAATTGAATATTTTCAATCTAGAAAAATCAAGATTGATTACAATTATAGTTTTCTACTCTGGTTAAATAATGACACATTTTTAGGATTACATTAAAAGGCTATAGTGGTTACACATGCTTTCAAGATTTTTTTTTGAAGAATGGACTTAATGTGACAATTTTAAAACACATTTGAAAAAAATAATAAAATAATTAGTAACATAATAACATAGAAATGGCAATAAATACAAAAAAAAATTTAAAAAAATTGCATTATAAAAACAAAAATTCTTCACTTACATGGTATGGATCTTCAATATATCATCACTCTAATAATAAAATAAAATTTCAATTAAAAAAAATAACTTTAATACATAAATAAAATGGTAATGCATACATAAAACTTGATTACTTCAATACAATTTCAATACTCAATAAAAGTAAAACAAACTTTAATTTTTCACCTAACCTAATTGACCCATTGCACTAAACCAAATAAAACCCTAAAAATAAAATAGAACCAAACATAACCCTTACCCTAATATTAAACCACATTGAACCCTTCCTCTAATGCTAAACCACATTGAAACATAACCCCTAAAAACATAATCAACCTTAACATTGTACAAATTGAACCTGAATACAATATCGTATAAAACACAAATCCCAATCCTAATTAAATACTACACCAAATTCAATGGTACCCCTTATTATAAGCCAAACTAAAATCTAAATAGAGCAATAAACCATATAAAATTGTAACCGTAAACCAAATTCAATTGTAACCATAACACTAAATTAAATTGAATAGGCTAAACATAACCCTATACTTGTATCCTATACAAAATTAAACGTACAAGCTTGAACTAAATTTAACCCTTACCCTAACACTAAAATTAATTGGACCCTAATCCTAAACCTAAATGAACCCTAAATGAATTTAAAGCCTAAGCCTTATAAAAACAAGTTTCATGTTTTCATCCAGTAAAATTGACCCTAACCCTGTACCAAAATCAATATTAATCATATGTATAATTGAACTTATATCTTATTACACCTAACGCGATAAATACATCTAAAGTGAGCCCCTTTTTTAAACCAAAATCAACTTTACACCCAACACTATTTCGATTTGAATGGTAACCTTCAACAAAATATAATCATAACCCCAACAATAACCCAACCCTAATTAAACATTAAACCAAATTGAACCCTAATTCTAACACAAACCAAATTTAACCCTCTAACTTAAATTCATTAAAAGCTAATTCTAAACAAATTTCAATCATAGCATTAAACTAAGTCCCCGACTCTAAAGCTTAACTAAAACCTAAACCATATAACTTAACCTTCAACCCTAACTAAGCAAGAACTATTCTATGCAAGAACTATTCTACCATCAAGAACTATTCAACCATCAATAAATATTCTAGAAGATAATTTTTGACGTGACTTTAGGATAGAAGCCATTTCTTCACATGTCAAACAGAGTGGCAATTGACCTCTCAATGAATGTTGAGTTGACTAAACTTATTTACAAATCTTCAACCGAGGTTAAAATCGATTCTCTTTTATTCTGTAAAACAAACAGCTTGCAAATCTTTCCTTGTTATTGAGGTTAAATTCTCTTCAATATCGAGATCGAGAGCAGAAGCTATGAAAACACCTGGGAACACAATGACCAGAATAAAGTACGATGGCGGCTTAATGTTTGCTCCATACTGACGATGCCTGATTTTCCGACCGTTTGGCTTGACCCAATTTGATTTTCTCTACGCATTCAATCGCTGCGTAACTTCGCGGAATTGACTCTCTGCGTGTGGGACACCTCCACAATTCTTTTCCTTTATAAACTCTCTACAGGGCTAAGATAACGCCCAACACATTCCCAAGCTTCTAGATTTTATTGTTCATAAAGTGCAGACA
>MU228290.1:717010-732810 GCA_018584345.1 Thuja plicata | reverse complement strand
GATCTCAAACATTTTAGATCCTTACCACTTTGTTTTTCTACCATAGCCTTATACCATTTGAACATCTTGAATGCTTCAGATTTTTCTTTTAAAAACATGACTGTCATCATTCTAGAGTAATCATCAAGAAAGAGAATAAAGTATCTATCTTCATAATAGCTCTTTGTCCTCATAGGTCCACATAAATCATTATGGACTAATTGTAGAATATCATCAGATGTATGGGTTTTTCTTTTGAAGCTAGACTTTGTCATTTTACCTTTTTGACAATTCTTGCACATGATGTTGTCTGGCTTTGTCATCGTCAGTAAGCCTCTTACACTTCTTTTCCTGCTTATTTTCATCATGTTGCCAAAATTCACATGACACAACCTTTTGTGCCGCAGCCATATGTCTTTGATTCTGGTCATCAAGCAAGTGGGGTTAGTATCATTCAGATAGAATAAGTTACATTTGGTATGTTCCCCGATACCAATTAGTTTTCCTGATTCATTGAAGATCTTTGCCTTCTTGTTCTCAAATTCTACTCTATGACCTAAATTATTCAGCTGAGAAACACTGAATAGATTATAATTCAATCCTTTTACCCAATAAGCATTTTCACATTTAATCAGGTTATTCAGCATTATTGTTCCTTTACCTTCAATTTGACAAGGTGAATCATTTCCCATTCTTACTGTACCACCTTTATAGTATTCAAAAGTATTAAAGTTTTCTTTGTCACAGGTCATATGGTGAGTGCAACCACTATCTATAATCTGGATATCATTCTTAGTAATCTTAGATATGAGTGTAGTTTCTTCATACCTTTCATCTTCATCCGAATCATCCTTCACAGCTACAAACACTATCTCAACATCATCATCTGGTTCGGTCTCAGTATCTTTATCTTTCCAAGTAGCTAGATAGCTAGCCTTCTTTCCTTTGTCTTTATAATCTCGGGTATCACTTCTTTTTGATCATCAATAACCTCTGTAATATTTATTCTCACCTCTGTCAGATTTATTCTCAAAAGATCTGTTATCACTTCTGTCAACTTTTCTTTTGTTAGGACATCTTGCAGCAAAATGTCCAATCTCTTTACAATTGAAACATACAAGTGGTAACTTGCCTTTGTATTTACCTTTGCCTCTTAGCATTCTTCTTGCCATGAATTATTCAATTTCATCTAGATCTTCTTCTTCACTTTCTCTTTCACTGTCTCTTCTAGATGAGTGTCTCTAACTAGATTTGCTTATTCTCATAGAAGACTTGAATGCATACTCTAAACTTGGTAAGACACTATTATCAAAATTATTCCTCTCAAATGAAATCAGTCTACCAATCAGGCCATCAAGAGTGACTGTATTATTTGCTACTACTCTCATTTCTTGAATATCATAGACTCTAATAGTATATATAGGCAATAAGGTTCTTAGGATTTTACTTTGCACTGTCTCCTCTTCAAGTGTACCTCCAACTCCTCGTATAGAAATGACTACTTCTTTTATTCTTGTGTTGTACTGTGTGATGTTTTCACCTTCTTTCATTTCGAGATCATCAAAATTTCCTCTAAGGTTTTCTGCCTTGGCTCTCAGAACATTTGCATCACCTCTATGTACAAGCTTCAACTTGTCCCACATTGTCTTTGCATTTTTTCAATCTTTGAAATCCTCAAATTCAGCATCAGAGAGTGAGGCTGAAAGCTCTATAACCATGCAGTTGTGTTCATAGTTTACTCTCAATTGATCTACTATCAATGGTTCTGTAGGAAACACATATGCAGTATCTAAGTATTGAGTTATATCATTGCCAATACCTGATAAGTGAATCTTTATTCTGCTTTGCCATGAAGCAAAGTTATATTTTTTCAACTTGGGAAAATCTCGTCTGTTCATCTTGTGATCTTTACTTAGGTCTTGAAACCTTCCTTCTAAGCACACAAGCTCTGATACCAATTTTTAGTAATAAATAAGGGGGGGGGGGGGGGNACCAATTTTTAGTAATAAATAAGGGGGGGGGGGGGTGAATCAATGGCCTCAAAAATTTATCCTTTAAACTTCAATCCACCAATTAATACACCTCATATTATTAATTCCCTACAAGATGTATGCCTTTGAAATACTTAAAATAAATAAATGTCTGTCGGTTTACCTTGTTTGTCCTTCTTCTCCTTGATAACCGATAAGTAGTAAAACTTATTTATTGATACTCAGTAAATATGCAAAGTATACCAATCAATCCATAAATGCATATGTGAGATGAAAAACAATAAAGTAATAAACCATACACACATAACACAAGGATTTTAACATGGAAACCCTGTTAAGGGAAAAACCACTAGGACTGGTACCCCAAATTTTCACTCTTCTGAAGTGAACCCTATTAGGAGCCAACCCTGTTAAAGGTTATAAACACACTGATAAGTGTGACCTTGTTAGAGGATTTTTATACATAGATTGTCACTAAGTATCTGGCATCTATGCTACCATCCTTGAATCAGCCTCTAGACTGTCAATAGGCTTTCTGCTAATCTTACTACCATCCTTGAATCAACCTCCTTATTAGAATTTCAATAGGCTTTAGGTGAGACCGATGCTACTATCATGAATCAATCTTTTTGGTAATTTTTTAGGATATACCTCAATTATAGAAGATGTTTAAGTCTTTCTCTGTTAAGAGACTTAATCCTTCAATGGTTAAAATGAAACACAGTGACCTATTTCTAATGCAACTTGAATTGCAGATATTCAGATCTATTTACTGACAATACCTCTCTAATCAATGTATCAATTCAGTTCCTTTGTACTTCACACTTTCTGCTCTATGATGCTATGCTTCACTGTGTGTCAATGTCTGCAGAATTCTTTAGCTCTCCCTTAGCTTGATTGATCAGGACTGCATGAAGTTTAACCTTCATTAGTTTCTCTTCAGCATCTTCTTTCAATTCACTCCCCTGTGTATCTGATTGCTTGCAGAAATGAGTTATGCTTGTCTCTTATATAGACATGATATTCCTTAACTCTTGGTTCTTGATTCTTGATTCTTGGTGTGAAAAAAAATCTAGCCAAATTGATTTACAGCTTTAACTCCTGATTTATCTCGTAGTTATCTTCTTGCCAGCTGTATAAATCATCTTTAAATCACTTACTTAACTGTGGTTGAATAAAACAAATAAAACAACCAGTTAATTCTATCCTTAAGCTCTTCCAGCTAGATATTTTGTCATTTTCTGATCTCTCTGTTCTGTTGGTCAATTTTGTAGTTCGTCATCGGTGACAACTGCTAGTTGCGTCAGTGCAACTTCAGTTAGCTTCGGGATCTCCATCTGTCGGGCATCATTGGATCTTGCTCATCAGGAAACACTATTTTTAGCTCGTCGAGCATCCTGTGATTCTGCTTCATCGGGCAACACTATCTCCTTCTCATCGGGCATGACTGTGACTTTATCTCTTTCTTTACCAATGGTATGCACTCCGCTGGTGTGGTATATCACTTAGTGAATACTTGACTTTTATGCATTGTTGAAAGCATAACCTCTATTCCATTGATTCTCTGAAGTCTTTGGCATTATGTATATGACCATACAGATGATATCAATTTGATATCAATGACAATACAAACCATTAACTGATTTAATGTCTTGCATCATCTTCAACTTAACATTATCAAACATTCTTGACTTTTATGCATTGTTGAAAGCATAACCTCTGTTCCATTGATTCTCTGAAGTCTTTGGCATAATGTATATGACTATATAGATGATATCAAGTTGATATCAATGACAATACAAACCATTAACTGATTTAATGTCTTGCATCATCTTCAACTTAACATTATCAAACATTCAATCAGTTACATGTCATCAATAACAACTAATCCAATACATGTATTATTCACAGCCTCACTAAACACATTAAATGGTATGGTAGATAACTGAAGTTCACTATACCGATTTTAGTTAAAACTAACTACTAAATAACTACACTAAAAATAAGAGTTTATTTGAAAAACTAATTAAATCTGTATCTAACTAATAGTCATACTAGAACTGAAAGTTTCTAATTCAAAGTATAGGTGTGTGATTTTCAGTATCTTCTTGAACTACAACACCAATTATCTCCATACTCCCCTTGAGGTTGAGACCCACTATTTAATCTTGAAGAAGTCAAAATTTGATCTTTGGAACATGATGTGACCTTCTTGTACAAGGTAACTCAATGTGACAAAATCCAAACCTTTTCAATTCATAATGAAATAGTACCATCATTGTAGTCTTATAGAGTCACTTGGTAAATTATGAATGAAAGTCAACATTGAATCATCATTCTCTCCTTAAGATATACAAGGCTTAGTCTTCCCCTCCTTTCTTTAACATATAGAAGACATATGAAACTTCAATTTTTCAATTATAATAATTCGTCATCAACTAATTCACTCAAACATCCAAATCCTATTTCACCATTGTCTCTTTTGACATACAAACACCTAGGCTTGTACAATCTTTGTTACCCTTTTCTAATGAGATCAATCAATCCATCCATAATCAATATGCATATAACACTTCATATATTGTCCAGTACACTCTATTCCAACATGAACTTTTAAAATGATTCTTAAATTCACAAATTCTAGAAGGGTGAAGATCTCAACATTTCTCTTTTTTATGTCCTTCCCTATGACAATGAGAAAACTTCATGTTTTTTGTTCTTTGAGCTAAATTATATGAACATAAAACACTTGCAACATCAAATTTATATTTCTTACCATATCTGAGACCTTCAATATTTGGCCTTATAATTGACTGAATGGGCTCTCTTATCCCTTGCCCATTTTTTCCTAATCCTCTTATTTTATATCATATTTTCTACATGATCTTTAAACTAATATTATTTTGAAAACAACCCTTAATTTTAACATCACAAATTGCACCTTTATATGAAAACACATGATTACCTCCAATTTCATAATCTTCCCCTAATGAAATATTAGACAGACCATGCATATCAACTGATAGATACGGAGTCTACGGGGTGACCCATTTAGAGAAGTAGTCAAAACTATTCATTGGTGAGGCTACCACCAACGTTCAAATCTTTGTTGGTCTATTGTTTTCATAGACATGTGCGTACACTAGGTGTACACCTGGATTTGAATGATTGGAGTGTATGGTAGTCTTAAATATGGCTGCCTATTACTGATAAAAAACCATACATTAGGAGAACAAAGAAAATCTTTTGTCCCACATTGGATATCACAAAGTAATAGCTTTGATTTTAAAAGCTCATTTTATTTTTCCAACAATTTGATTTTTTCTTCTAGATCTTCATTCTGTTAGGAATAATACAAATGAGAGGGGGGAAAATTAATTAAATGAAAATTATTTAAACTTGAAAAGTTAAAATCAATTACTTAATGCAAATCTAAACACTTCAAGAACAACACCATAACACAAGATTTTTTGTCGAGGAAAACCCTGTCAAGGGAGAAACCCTAGTGGGAATTAACACCTAGAAATAATGCACTAGAAATATTATATCGGGTTGTTAGAAGATCTAGCCCTATTAGGAGCTGATTATTACATCTAGTACAGAGTCCATGTTAAAGGACGAACCTTGTTAGGATTCTTCTCAACCCTGTTAGGAGTTGAATGAAATGATAAGTTCATTTCCTAAGCACACTACCCAAAGTGAAGGTCAAATACACCTTCTATAGGTTAAGCACACCTTATGGATCCACTGTCCAAAGAGAAGTGTAAAAGTATACTTATAACTGTAAACTGACTGATAGAAACTTTCTTTTCTTCTATAGTTCCAATCAAGTCCATTACAAACATAATCCCTTATCTACATCAAATAGAACTCACATCCACATGCTCGCATCATCCAATACATCCTATCATTCCCTTACACATCAAAATGCTACTTTCCTTTATACAAGTTACAACAAGCAATTAGGTCGGCCTATTAAGACTTCCCCAATGTACAAATAATTACAGAGACCCTTGCTAAGATACACATGGTACCTTAAATTAGTAAATTAAAAATACAAATCATCAGGTACATGGAAAGATCCATAATTCATGCTAGCCAATCACTAAGCACATTACATCTTTGTGGTTAGCTCCAAATAGGTCTTCACGAGTCTACACGCCACAGCTCATGTCATTAAGAATCCAGCGACCCAAGAATCACAAAGAATGTTCTACCATGTATCTTCTATCATGTCTTAAGCTCACATATCATAACTCAAGCTCACATCCAAGTCATCTAAAAAAATAAGAGACCATCTGTATTATAATCCTTTGTCACTGCACTATAACCAGTCTTTACCAAAACAGACATAACTCATTCAAATATAAATATCAAATTCAACAAACTTAAATATTAGGTTTACATACTATCCACTACACAACTCCATGCTCACATCTGCTGAAACACCGTACACTATCCATACACAACTGTCAATCTTGCATTTACCTATGATAACCAATCTTTCTAAAAAATTTAATGCATCCAACTGAAACATATATTGACATCAATGACAAAACATGAATGTCAACACCTCAAAAACAAAACAATTCTAATAATCTCCCACTTTGGCATTGATGACATCAAATGTAAAAAATCATCAACCCATATGTAGCTTTCTTAATACAACTTTCTCAATATCCTCTTCATAGCCCCCCCCCTAAGGTAGTAGGGATTTTTCACTTATATCTCTCCCCCTTTGACATCAATGGAAAAGGGTTCCATATGTGTTTTCCTTCTCTTCACATCTCACGTATAAAATGTCTTTCTTTTTCAAATAGTCATATCTACAATAAACTAGGTTCTTGACAACACAAATATGTTATGTTTTGATCTTATGATCAGTCCCCCTGAGGATTAGATCAAAGCATCAAGTCTAGAGAATAATATAGGTCTAATAACTACTGTACTGATGCATTATTGCATCATCTAGTTCTCACAAGGAGGGGTTCTTAGCCAAAGAATACCTGTGACATACTCATAGGCATCTTTTCACAAATGTTTACTGAACATATCTGTTATTTTCTCTATTGTACTGATGTACTCTAATATGATGTCCTTTTCTACAACCTTGTCTCTAAAAACATGATAATTGATTGAAATATTTTTAGTCTTTGAATGCATAATAGGATTATTTAACATATTCATCATTCTTGTATTATCACAATGTATAACCACTGGCTCTTCAAAGGTTATCCCAATCTCCTTTAGCATATGTTTCATCCAAATAATGTGTATGCAATTTATAGCACCAAGCAGATATTCTGATTCAATAGTAGATTGAGTTATATAGTCCTACCTCTTACTTAACCATGAAATCAACCTATTTCCAAGGAAAATTGCTCTAGCACTGGCGCTTTTTCTATCATCAACACTTCCTGCCCAATCAAAATCAATATAAGAATTTAATGTAAAATCATCAGAATTTTCATACCATAAACCATATTCCAATGTCCCTTTCAGATATCTAAATATTCTTTTAACTGTAGCAAGGTGAGTCTCCTTAGGATGAGCTTGAAATGTCGCAACAATTCCAACTACACTAGCTATGTATGGTCTATTGTGAGTTAAACATTGAAAACCTCTAATCATGGACTTGTATTTTGTTTGAAAAACACTTTGAGATTCATTAGTAGTGGTAATCTTGCATCTAGTAACCATAGGTGTTCCAACAGGTTTAATATCTTCCATCTCAAACTTCTTTAGAAACTCCTTAAGATACTTTGTTTGAGAAATAAAAATACCATATTTACTTTGAGTAATTTTTTAACCAAGGAAGAAGATCATTTCACCACTCATAGAAATTTCAAATTCACTTTTCATTTCCTCAGAGAATTTTTTACTCATTTAATTATTGCCTCCAGAGATTATATCATCCACAAAGAATTCAACAATCAATATTCCATCTTCACAAGCTCTCAAATATATATTACTATATGCACTACCTTTTAGGAAAGATGTAAGAAATACATGTCTAACTGAGCATACCAAGGTCTAGGAGCTTGTTTCAATCTGTACAATGCCTTCTTCAATCTGTAAACCATGTCACTATTATTTTTCAATGTAAAAGTATCAGGTTGTTCAATGTAGACCTCTTCATCTAGATCACCATTCAGAAATGCAGACTTCACATCCATCTAATATATCTTCAAGTACTCATGTGCTACATAAGAAAGGAATAACCTCATTACCTATAACCTTGCAACAAGTGTAAATTTTTCTTTAAAGTATATACCTTCTTGTTGTGAATATCCCTTGCAGACAAGTAGAGCCTTATTTCTAACAACCACGCATTCTTCATTCATTTTTGTTTCTAAAAACCCATTTAGTTCAAATTCCATTCTTGTCCTTAGGTCTAGGAACCAATTCCCAAGTTTCGTTCTTCTCTATCTGATCTAGTTCTTCTTGCATTGGATTAGTCTAAGATTTATCTCTACATGCTTTATCAGTAGTGTTAGGTTCTACTTGCAAAATTAAACAAAGCTCATTTCTAACTTTAGACCTTGTCATCATGCCCTTATTACCATCACCAGTAATCCAATTCTCAGGATGAGTCATCTTAACATACCTTGGTGTCTTTTGTGCTTCTATAGGATAATCCAAGAATTTTTGAATCTTAAGATTTTGTTCTATCTCCTGATTTTTAGTATTATTCTCATTCTCTTAGATCTCAATCTGGAACCTCTCATCAATTTTCACATTAGTTTCAACCATTTTTCTTATCTCAGATTGAAACATTCATAATCCTTACTTCTAGTAGAATAGCGAAGGAAGATTCCTCCATAAATTCTAGCATAAAACTTTCCAATTTCATCATCTCTTTTTATATCGCACTTCCTTCCAAATATTTTGAAGTATTTTAAAGTAGGAGCATAACCAAACCAAAGTTCATAGTGTGTTTTATCAATACCTTCTTTGATCTAAATTATATTCAATGTCTAGACAACAATACTGACTCCTTCTCTCCAATGCATATAAGATACATTATGTTCAAGAAACATTATCCTGGACACATCTACTATAGTTCTATTTCTTCTTTCTTCTATCCCATTGTGCCGAGGTGTCCTAGGAGTAGAATTTTGTCTTTATATCTTATACTTTTTGTAGTAAACATTGAATAAATTTGATGTAAACTCTCCACCTTTGTCTGACCTCAAACATTTTATCTTAAGACTTGATTCATTCTCAACTTTTTCTTTGAAAATCTTGAACTTATCAAATTCTTCATATTTTTCTTTGATAAATGCAATCCACATCATTAGAGAATAGCCATCAACAAAAAGTATAAAGTACCTTTCACCATGGTAGGACCTAGTCCTTGTTGGACCAAAAAGATCTATATGTACTAGATCAAACTTTCTTCTAGCTGAAAAGGATTTGTTCTCAAATATGCTCTTAGTTTTTTTTCCATCACACATTCTCTGCAAATAGTGTTAGTAGGCTTCACAATTTTTGGAAAGTCTATGACTGCATTAGTGTTACTCACCCTTACAATATTATAAAAGTAATGTAACAAAACCTCATATGCCATAATCAACTGTCATCTACCTTCATAAAAAAAACAAGTTGTCTTTGGGAAAAACTTGTGTCACGTTTCAGGACCACAACTAAATTTGAGTATTTCTAAATAAAATTAATTTTTGTCGAACATATGGTCTAGCTAGATTCATTCTAGCTAAGCTAGATAAGTGGTTAAACTTCTCCAATTGGAAATATCTATTAAATGCATGTTTTATACCAATTACCAAAGAAAAAAAAAGATTTCATAAAATTGATGTTTCAATAACCCCTACTATTTTTAATGATATTTTTAAAATATATAAAAATACCCTTTTGTAGAGCTCATAGTCAAGATTATTGCCATATAAAGTTAATAGTATTTTGATTAGATCTAATAATATAATTTCAAAATGCAAGAAATAGGTATTTTGACATTCGAGAATATGTTGCTTAAAATAAATAAAAAAGTAGTAAATAATATTAAAAAAATTAAAATTTATATTTAACACTAGAGGAGAGTCCTCTTCAAGAATATGCAATTTTTTTTTCTGAATGGTGTAGATTTGATAGGGGAAATTTGATGGGAGATGAAAACTGTCGATTTTCGATAAGTTCAATTTTGAGTAGTTACAACAAAGAAAATATATATTGAAAACCAATCTTTCTTCTTTTCTGCACTAGCTATACATTTTATCTATAACATATTTTGAAATCAGAGGAAAAAAAGATTATTTGCATATACTTCTTTGGTGGGAACTAGACCCCATATTTTCAGTAGTTTTCAGCAATTGAAAAATGGACTTCAAAAGTTAAAAAACTATGTCAATTCTTGTTCAAAAAAAATTAAAAAATTATAGGCATAAACTTCATCCATTTTTACACATTTAATTGGTGTACATAATCCTGAAATTATAAATACAAATTCCACTTTTTTTGTCCTTAAAGTTAAACAGTTTGCATGTTGTGGTCCTTTTCCTTTATAAAAGTGTGACACGTGTTTGTAATTTTACCTATTTGTAGTGTTCATCTCAAAAAAATACCTCTTGACTTAGTACCTTATGCAATCAAGTTTCCAGATTGACCTCTGATAGTATATTTCCCATCCTTGAACTACAAGGGGTATCCCTTATCTACAAGTTGTCCAACACTCAACAAGTTGTTCTTAAGTCCATCAACAATTAAGACATCACCAGTGTTAGTTTTACCATCAAGATAGATTGAACATTCTTCAATGATCAACTTAGGAGTGTTATCACCAAATCTAACTACACCACCATCATATCTATTCAGTTGAAAAAATTGATCTTTATCGACAGTCAAATGATGTGAACAACCACTATCAATGATCCATTATGATTTCTTTTCAACATGTGAGACTAGAGATTTTTCTTCATGAATTGGCTCATCAAATTTAGGAGAAATAAATCCAATTTAATTCCCTATAGAAATTGGTCCTGTAAGAGGTTTTTACATTCATGTTTTTTCATTGATGTCAACATATGTTTTAGTGGAAGTCTCAGATAGACTGGTTATCACTGGCATAGGGAAGACTGGCAGAAGTGTACAGACACTATATGAGCTTTTAGATCATGCAAGCATGGAGATGTATATAGGGATGAGAAGTGATCTTATATCTAAGGTTGCTTGGCTTGATCTTACTGCTAGAATAATTTATAGTTGTTTTTGTAAAAACTAGGTAGAGAAAAGTGACAGAGAATTGTGACAGAGTTGATCTCTGAGTTTTCAAGATAACTTAGATATGAGAATGAGTTATGATTTGCGAGGTTAAATAATAGAAGGAGACATGTTGGATATTTTTACTTGCATTTTTTGGCTCATTTTGTTCTTGGTGATGTTAGCTGAAGCATGTGATCTTACGAAGATCTACTTGTGGATGACTACTATGATGAAATGTGTTTAGAGGATGGCAAGCATAGATTACAGATCTTGAAGTATAATTGATGAATTGTAATTAATGTTTACTTATGTAAGGTACCATGTGTATCCTACAAAGGTTCTATATAAATATTTTTACGTTAGGGAAGTCTTAACATGATAACCTAATTATTTATTGTAAACTTGTATAAAGAAGAGTTGTTTCTTGATTAGGGTATGTGCAAGATCATGGTATGCCAAAAAGTGGCGATGTGAAAAAGAAGTCTTGATTGGTAGACTGATTCAAAAATAGCTGTAACTTTCAAATGGTGTATCATTTTTTTAAATCTGAAACATGTGTCACATTCTATGCTTCGCCTACTATAAGAAAAAATAAATAAATAAATCAATTTTATGAAGTGTAGACTAAGTTAAGGTGTTCAAACATGAGAGTTTTGATATTTTGGAAAAGTTGTAGAAGAAAAATCATAATTAATTATTTACTTCGAAACAAATTACAAACTGTAACATAAAAAAATAATATTAGCTATATATTGATTGATGTTACCAAAATGTAAAGGAGAAAATTGTGGTTTATTGTTATTTGTGATTGTGATTAAGGGAAGATAAGATGCTCCTTTCTTTCACTCTCAAATACACAAATAGGACATCCAATTTTGATCAACCCCAAAGGGTTAATACACAAATGTATCCAATATTGGGGAAGAGACCAAGAAAAGGGATCTTAAATTCTGTAAATTGATTGATTAATATGATTAATGATAGTAATTGAAAAGAATAGGAGAAAGTAACAACCTTACAAAGTGGCAGATCAAAGATTTCTATTTTCTGAGATCTATAGACTGTTTCTGGAGATGCTGATAGTTGATACCGAATCGGAACACAGAGACAGAAAAAACCTAGAAATATTTTTTCGTTTTGATTTCGTCTTATGAAAAAGGTCGACCCTATACCACTTTTGCCAACTTGATCCACTCAACTCCGAAAGTGTCCCTGTTCGCACAGTCTGAAAGAATTCTGAAAAGGGTATCCAGATCTGGCCTCGGATTTACAGTCCCGAACCTGTACCTACAATAAAAATATTTGTTTGTTGGGGGAAAGGGGTTTTCCTTGGTCAAACCCCGGTTTTGGAATTAACCTTATAATATAATTGAAATTGCAGAGATAAACAAAGTAAACACATAAATTCACCTTGCTTGTAATGTCCTTGTGGCGGATTCGAATCCGTGGATCCACAAGTATGATTCAAAACATGGAATATAGAATGGAAGGATGTCTTCAATCTCTTGCTTGTAGATCTCCAACACCAAGTCTTGAATGGGTTCTTGAACTTGAAAAGGGCTTTGGAAGAAGATGGATGGAGAGATCACTAAAAGGGCACTTTTTGGCTTGAATCCTTTAATGGCCTCCAATGGATCTCCTTCATGAAAATGGATACTTGAATGCTTGAGAATGGATGGATGCTTTCTTGAAATCTTTCTCCTTAGCTTGCTTGAATTGCACTTGAAAATCCTTCTCAATTGCCTAATGATGCTTGATGATGGTTATTCATGCTTAGAGAAAATGAAAAGAGAAGGCTCCCTTTTATATGAAATTAGGGCACAATCTTCTAAGGAGGACTACATAGGATAATTAAATTGTCATTTAAGCCTTTACCCCTAGGAGAGGACCTATATTAAATATAATTTAGGAATCAACCAATTCGGAACCCGAAACAGCCGACTCGGAAGTGAGAGAAAACTTTTTGTTAAGACCGACATCCCAAAAATAAAAAGTTTCCGGGATTTGGACCCTGGGATGGGGTTGAGGTCGGCCCTATCCTAGGACAGGGTTGAGGTTGACCGTGTCCTAGGGAAAGGTCGAGGTCGACCCTGTCCTAGGAGGTCGACCCTGTCCTCAGATCCCAGGATTACAGGTCAGAGACCCAGAATGTAGAATTCAGGTCATAAATGGAGGTTAGAAAGGCAGGTCAGGGGGGAAGCCATGTCAAGATTAGGAACCCATTTAGAGGTGCTTTTCATGAGCCTAAACCACTCACTCGGATGGCTAAACCAGTCTCCTATGGAAGTGCTTCCATTTTTTTACTATACATGAAAAAAAATGTGTCACATCCAGACATTAATCTACTACTTATATCTAGAATCTAGCAAAACAATATTATCATTTGATTGTGTTTAAGGTGGTCAGACATACGCCTACTTCTTATCTTTTTAGTCCTAACTGATCGACTGATTGAAAAATAACTATAACTTTCAAACGGTGTAACAATTTTGAAATCCAAAACATGAGTCACATTCTATGCTTTTCCTACTACAATTTAAAACTAAAAAAAATTCAATTTTATGAATTTAAGACTAAGTTAAGGTGATCAGACATGAAATTTTTTATATGCTAGAAAAGTTGTAGTAAAAAAATCATAAATAATTATTTACTTGGAAATCAATTACAAAAAAATATGTGTCACATCTGAAGATGAGTCTACTACTTACATCTAGAATCTTGTAAAAAAATAGTATCATTTGATTGTGTTTAAGGTGGTCAAACATACACCTTCTTCTTATCTTTTTCTTGAAATTTTCATACTACTGCATTGAAATTTGAAATTTCACCATTTAGAATTTTTTTTTAAAGAAGGGATAGTAGCTTAGAAACTAGATTCAATTTACTACATATTCTCTTCTTACACATTTTTGATATAAGATTGATAACTTGTCCAAATTTTTACGTCAACTTTCCTAACCCTGATTTTTTGAATTTTCTTTGCCACTTAAGGCCTAGTTTGGCATACCATGATCCTGCACATACCCATTAAATAAGTGTGGTTTTGGAATGTAAAACCTACCATATTCTATTGGTGAAGTCTATTGGATATAGAGAAGAGGTAGTGATAATGATGAACTTAATTGCAACTATTTAAGAAAATAAAGTTGTTGTCACTCATTTCTCTGATTATTATTAAGTTCCTATATTTGTATTCCAGACAGTGAGTCTAGAAGGTGGATTTAACCTTCACATTTGGGTAGTGTGCCTGGGCAGTGAGCCTTTTGTTTCTCTTGACTCCTACTAGATGGTCTGTCCTTTAACAGGGACTGTGTACTGTATGTAATAATTAGCTCGTAATAGGGATACAATACTTTTAGTGCATTATTTGTGGGTTATAATTCTCATCGGGGTTTTTTTTCCCTTAATAGGGTTTCATCGACAACAATTTCTTGTGTTATGGTGCTACATTTGATGTGTTCATATTTGCAATGAGTATTTGGTTTATAAAGTTTAAATTTTAATTTATTTGGCTCGCAACAAATTCACCCCCTCTCTCAGTTGTGTTGGTGGACTATTATTGATAACAATTAGTATCAAAGCTTGTGGTCCTTTGAGAGGAAGCTTTGCAACTTCAGGTGATCCTAAAGATAGTGTACTATATGAAGGATAGTCCAAAATTTCATCTTGAAATTTTGATTGTTGGAAGAACATGATGAGAACTCACTTACTCTATTCAGGGATTGATTACTAGATGATTACTAAGAAGGATGAACATATCAACACTAAAGATTAATTAGATACTATAGATGCATTTTAAAATAAGTTATTTAGTTGTAATATGGATGAAAGAGAATCATTGATGAACACACTCTCTAAGGGTGAATTCACAGAGGTTAAAGACCTGGATTCTGCACACAAAATATAGACAAGACTAGAGGCACTGTATGGAGAAGATCAGTATAGTAAGAAAGAAAAGTTGCAGAATTGGAAGACTAAGATGGAAATTCTAAGAATATGAGATGATGAGAATCTCAGAGCATATGGGGTAAGTGTAAGAAGTTGGGTACCAATTCTGCGGAAGTCTTGTGGGCTTGAAAACTGTCGCTAGAAACAGGCACCCATTTTGAAAAAAAATGGGCACCCATCTTAGGCTCGGACACCAGATCTAAAATTCAAAAAATGGGTGCTCATTTTTTTTCAAAATGGGTGCCCATTTTTCAAAATGGGTACCCCTTTTTTTCAAAATGGGTGCCCATTTTTTAATTTTTTTTTTTAAAGAAACACATTTTTACATGCTAATTTATTACATTTAAGAAATGGGTACACGTTTTTAAATGTGTGCCCATTTTTTAAAATTTGAATTTACCAAACCACCATTTGCATTGTATTTCGGTTTGGGACAGGTTTGGTGGGACCAAAACTATGCTTGGACCTCCAAAATAACGGCTAAGGCATTTGCACACCAGATTTCTGTCTTGACGTAATTTTTTAAGGGTCTTCTTAATCAAATTTTTTGATGAAATTAAAACCCATTAGAGATCTCACTGTCTAGATTTCAAAAATATAAATTTTATAGTGATATGATAAATTTTACTATTTTTACAATATTTATTAATCAAAAGTGGTACCTAA
>MU228290.1:674771-716553 GCA_018584345.1 Thuja plicata | reverse complement strand
AAAAGGATTTAGAAAAAATCATTTATTTACTTCAAAATAGAGTGGTCATACACATGCGGGGTATGGTCCTGAGACAGGAATTTTGAAAAAGAGGTTTTTAAACATGCATATTAAATGTATTTTATACCATGTGGGTATTCAAATAAATTACATATTTGAAAAATAGACTCTAACCACTACATTTTCTATTAGTGTATTTTTTTGAGATTCAATCTCTAACCGCCTCAAATTTTGACATCAATTGACAAAAAATTTGAAAAATAGGGAAAACACTTCCACTTTTTGCCCAAAAGTGGGACTCAACTTCTTGCAGCCACCCTATGAACAGAGGGTTACAAAGGTTGTTACAGGGATTAGAAGCTCAAGAGGCACATATACTAAAGAAGAAGTGACTGCAAAGATTCTCAGATCTGTGACCCATGTCTATAAAACTAAAGTGCAAGCAATAGAAGAGATCATATCTTTCTCAACAAACTTTAATAGAGAGGTACTAATTTCTAATTTGACCACATTTAAGGCCGCACAGTTGGGAGATACATTACCTAAGGTAGAATCTACATTCAAGGTGACTGTGCACAATGACAAAAAATATTTATCAAGTCTTGCGAGAACTCGCAGAGACAACAATTATGAAGAGCTTGGTGAGTATGCTGAGGATTAGGAAAATATAGTAGAAGAGGAAACGAAGCTAGATGAAATTGTGGCTTTCAACGCAAGAAGAGAAAAGATAGTTAAGGTTAAATTTGAAGGAAAGTTACCCCTACACTGTTTTTCATGTAATAAGATTGGTCATTTTGCATCTAGATGTCCTACAAGGGTTCCTAAGTATAAACGTAAGTTTCATAGACCAGATTATTCTAAGGACAAGGAATGTTACTATTCTATTGAAGGTGTTTCTCATGATGATATTGTGGATTATGATGAAATTAGATTTATTGTTATTAAAGATGATGAGCCTATTCATGAAGAAAGAGCCTTAGTTTCTCATGTTGAAGAGAAATTTGAATGGGTCATAAACAGTGGTTTCTCACATCATATGACTAATGATAAAATTAAGTTTGTTAAGCTAAATAAATATGATGGTGGTGTAATCAGATTTGGTGATAACACTCCAAAATTGATCATTGGAGTAGGTTCAATTACTCTTGATGGTGAAATTAATACTGACAATGTATTTCTTGTTGACGGACTTAAGCACAACTTGTTGAGTGTTGGGTAGCTTATAGATAAGGGATATCATTTAAAGTTCAATGATAGAAAAATCACTATTAGAAGCCAGTCAGGAGAGTTAATCGCATCAGGTACAAAGTCAAGAGGTAATGTGTTTGAATTAAACACTATAATGGCTACTTATTTTGTTATGAAGGTTGATGATAGTTGGTTATGGAATAGAAGGTTTTGTCATATAAATTTTGATAATATTGTGAAAGAAAGTATGAAAAATGGAGTCAGAGATTTACCTAAATGTTTGAAGCCCTCTAACACCATGTGTAGAGAATGTGTGATGGGGAAACAAACTAGAAGTAGTTTTCATAGAAAATATTACTCACAAAGGAGAAGTTAGATCTGGTACATACAAATCTTTGTGGTCCTACGAGAAAAAGATCATACTATGAACAAAGGTATTTTATACTGTTTATCAATAATTATTCTAGGATAATGTGGGTTTCTTTTCTCAGAGAGAAGTTTGAATCTTTCAATAAGTTTACGATTTTCAGAGAAAAAGTTGAGAATGAATGAAGTTTGAAGATAAAATGCGTGAGGTCAGATAGAGGTGGAGAGTTCACATTAGATATGTTTAAAAGCTACTAAAAAGAGCATGCAATATATAGAAAAACATTATCTCCTAGGACACTGGGTGGTCCCACAATAGTGTGTCCCACTTTTTGGCCAACTTTGACACTGAGATCAACATTTTGATGAAAAATGTCACTTTCAAACACTTGTTCCTGAAAACTATTAGGAATTTGAAGATGGTATAAACTATAGTATTTTAGAATTTTATTTCTACTTTCTAAATATACTAAAAAAAAAAATTAAAATTCATTTGAATTCATTTTTCCTTCTCCTTCAAAAAGTGGTTTGTGTGAAAGAATAGTTTTTTTAAGGAGTGACTATCACTTGGATTACCATAACTTTTTTCAAAATATGATAATGATGTAATTGTTTCAAGGTTATATTTTTAACTTCAATATCTAAAGGATGCAATTGGCTTCATTCATTTTGGGTCAATATTTCATAGTTTATTAAGTTTTAAAGTGACAATAACTGTAATTTAGACATAAGGTGACTTCGATTACTCTAAATTGATCTGTATATATCAAAATTCATTTTTTCATAGAAAGGTAACACAAGTACTCTTTTTCTACATATTTTTCATGAATTTATTTTCCTAATTTACTATATTTCTTGAAGCGTCGAACAGAGAGGTTACTAAATTGCCAGACAACCCATGTTTAATTAAACTAAAAATAGAAAGTCACAATGAAATTAGTATATATTAAAATTATAGTCATTATAAAGGTTTTTTTGAGTAGCATCATCTGTCATTTAGGTTTTATAAGATTATTTTATTTGGTCCTTGATTCAGACCTTTCAAGGGCAAAAAATAGAAAAAATTTGTTGGCTTTGGAGAGGAAGACCAAATTCAAGGGGTTCGCTAGAACACCCCTTCTAGCGAAAGAGGTTCAAGAAAACCCCCTTCTAGTGAAAAACCCATGGAAAATTTGTGAAATTTTTTTTTTTGTTGCTTCACATGGTTCGCTCGAATTGGGTCTATTTTGAGTGAACCCCCCATTTCATCTAGTTCATGCAAAGGGGTTTTTTCCCTTCGCGCGAAAACCTCCATTCGCTTGAAGGGGTCAAAATGAAAAAATTCCATCCACGTGATTTTTATTCATGCCTAAAAGTGGGACAGAGCTTCGTGGGATCACTCCACCACAACATAATGGGATTATAGAGTGAAGAAACATAACTATACTAGATGTTTCCAAGACTATGTTGCTTCAAGGAAATGTGTCACACGTGAATTGGAGATAAGTTATTGGTATTGCAATCTACACTTTAAATAGAATTGAGATCACAAAAGGTACTCATAAGACACCTTATGATCTTTGGTTTAATCATGCTCCTACTATGAAATACTTCAAAATATTTGGTAGTAAGTGTTATATCAAAAGGGATTATAAGATAGGAAAATTTGATGCTAGAATTGATGAAGGAATTTTCCTTTTCTTATTCCACTAAGAGAAAGGATTGAAAATGTTTCAATCTTAGATTGAGGAAGTTAGTTGAAAGTGCTAATGTGAGAATTGATGAGAGGTTTCAGATTCAAGAAAGAATGTATGACTGTAATCAGATTATAGAGAATATAGAGATGAATGCAAGTCAAGCGGAAGTTATTAAGGTTGATATTGGAATTGAGGTATGCTTGAATGACTCTACGGAGACTCTAAAGACACCAAGGAATATTAAGAAAAACCATCCTGAAAATCAAGTTATTGGTGAAGTAAATAAAGGACTGATGACAAGATCTAGAATGAGAAATGGGATTTTTTTGATTTCATAAGTAGAACCAAAAACTACTAATGAGGCATGTAGAGCTGAATCTTGGACTAAGGAAATACATGAATAATTGGATAAGGTAGAGAAAAAAAAACACTTGGGAATTGGTTTCTAGACCTAAGGACAAGAATGTTATAGGGACTAAATGGGTTTTCAAAAACAAAATTAATGAATAAGTTATGGTAGTAAGGAATAAAGCTAGACCAATTTTTAAAGGCTACTCACAAAAAAAAAGGCATAGAAATTCAAGAAACATTTGATCTTGTTGGGAGATTATAATTTGTAAGGATGTTCCTTTCTTATGTAGCACACAATAAATTTTATTTATATCAGAGGGATATGAAATTTTCATTCCTGAATGGAGATCTATAGGAAGAAGTCTACATTGAGCAACCTTACGGCTTTCCTTTGACAAATGATGAAGACATGGTTTGCAAGTTGAAAAAGGCATTATATAGACTAAAACAAGCACCTAGAGCATGGTATTCTTGGTTGGATAGGTATCTACTACATCTTGGTGGGTGGACCCATAATTGTGGGTTACATGTTTTTTCCTGAACAGACACTGAACTGTACATTTTTAAAAAAAATTCACTTTTGGATGCATATTTCCGCTAAACCTGTAAGAATAACTGAGAGGGGGAATGAATCAGTGGCCTTAAAAATGTTCCAATAAATTAACCCAAAAACTTATTACCATAATTATAAGCCTCTAGTTATCTTCAGTCCTGCAAGATGTATGCCTTTAGATTATCTTATCAAATAACTAATGCTCGAAGCTCACTATAAAACCTTATTTAATATCTTTACTGATTAGTAGTCTTTCATTTACCAAATTAAAGTAAATTACTTAGTCTAGACCGATCAATCCAAATTAGTTATGTGTAATGGAAAAAACTAAAGTAATGACTCATAAACACATTGACACATGGATTTTTAACATGGAAACCTTTTTAAGGGAAAAACCACTTGGGACCGATAACCCAAACTTTTCACTCTTCTAAAGTGAACTTGGTGAAGAGCCAACCTTGTTAAAGGTTACAAACACGCTGTTAGGTATGACCTTGTTAGAAGATTTAAATACAATAGTTTGTCACTTGATATCTGACATCTCTATGCTATCTTTATGACGAAACCCTGTGTAGTTTGTCACTTGATATCTAGCATCTCTATGCTATCTTCATGACCAAAAATTTTGATACTCTTTAGGATGTATCTCAATATATAAAGGATTTTTAAGTCCTACTTGGTTAAGAAAATTTCTGATCCAATGGTTAAATTGAAATAGTAAATGATTTGTTCACATATACAACTATACTTTGCAGATTTTTAGATCTATTGTAAGCTTATAATACTTTTCTAATCAATGTAACTTTTCAATACCTTTTCTCCACTTCTTTCTACTCAGTGATGTTGTGCATTTGTGTTTCTTAGTGTCCACAGAATAATTAGCTTCATTCTTTATCTTGATTGATCAGGACTATGTAAAGTCGTTCTTCACTAGTATCTCTTCAGCTTTGTCTTCTTTTATTCACCCCTAATTGATAATGAATTACCTTGTCTCTTTATAGACATGATTTTATAGTTTCTCACTCCTTGACTTTCTTGTTCTTGGCGTGATCCACAATTCTCTCCTTTCTTTCTTTAAAGCTTTACTTTAGTTTTATGTCATAGATTTCTCTTAGACAACTAGAATAAAACATCTTCAAATCTCTTGCTTATCGATGGCTTTAACATGTCAATAAAAAAAATATTAACAACCAGTTAACTCCTTTACGTCTTGTCAGCTAAATCTTTTGTCATTTTTGAACTTCAGTTCTTTTCAGTCTTTAACTCCTTGTTAGCCAGGTCAACACTTAAGTTCTCCTCAGGCATCTCCATCAGGGTTATCTGTTTCTTGGGTAACAATGTGATTCTTCTCATCAGTAATTCTTTCTCAAGTATCACTATGACTTTCCTCTAAATTTTTTCTTTTCATCGGGGTGCATTGACCGTCGGTGTTTGTTGTCACTTTGTGCATACTGAACTTTTATACATTATTGATAACATAACCTTAATCTTTCTGGTTCTCTAAAGTCTTTGACAGTTTTTATATAACCAATTAGATTATATCAAGTTGACATCAATGGCAATACAATACATTAACTGATTTAATGTTTTGCATTAACTTTCTGTAGCTTGGTGATCATCAACTTAACATTTGCAAACATTCAATCAGTTATATTTCATCAATCTCCCCCTTTGGCATTGATGACAACACACTATATTATTACTAATACAATATGAAATATATCATTTGTATTTCATCAATCTACCAAACTTATCATTTTATAACCAATGCAAATGTCTGGCTCTTAGTAAGCTCATATATCTTAGATTTGTTTCTTGCAGAGTGCTTTCTTCAATCTTGAATCCCTTCACTAGATAGATGTAGCAGCTTCTGATTTTGTCTTTGATGTTGTCTCTCCCTTTGACTGTTCCTCTCCTTGATCATCTCTTTTTCCTTTGACATCAATATAGAGTACTCTCTCCCTTAAGTCATTTCTTCCTTAAGTCATTTCTCCCTCATGAAAGTTCTCACCCTTTTGATATTCTCTCCCTTACAGGTTACATCTCTCTCAAGTCATCTTAAGTCATCTCTCCCTTATGATAGTCATGATGGATATTTCATATGTAATATCTCCCTATGGATATTCTCTCCCTTTGACAACAATGCCAAAGTATATCCTTTCTTCTTTTTATAATATACTCCTTGAATTTCCCTATTCATCAACAATACAGTGACTCTAGTGTTCGGTCAAGATATGTACCTTATTGTGTATGGATGTATCTTTGCAATCCATACTTTTCTTGCATCGACATGAATGATCTTCTGATTATGTGTAGGCTGATGCAGCCTCCTAGTCAGCTTACTAACCAATAGACACGGGTCAGACCCCTAGTCTCTTTCTCCCATACTCAAATGTATATTTAGGCAATGGCTTTGTGAATATGTCAGCTAATTGTTCCTTGGATTGAACATATTCTAGTATCACCTTTTTCTCTTGCACTTATTCTCTTAATTAATGATACTTGATTTCAATATGCTTAGTCTTAGCATGCATGACTGGATTCATAGAAATATTTATTGCACTGGTATTATCACAATAAATAATCACTGGTTCAATAATTTTTCATAGTCATACCTTCCAGTAACTATTTGATCCATGCAATGTTAGATAAATTTGCAGGATCAACCACATATTCTGCTTCTACAGTAGATTGTGAGATGCATCCTTGCTTCTTGCTTATCCATGTGACAAGTCTGTCACCCATGAAGAATGTTCCACCAATTTTTCTCTTTCTGTCATCTAATTTTCCAGCCTAATCAGCATCTTCATAGACTTGAAGCTCAAATTTGCCTTCTCTTTCATACCATAAGCCATAGTCCTCAATTTTCTTTAGATATCTCAAAATTCTCTTGACAATAGTCATTTGTGATTATTTAGGATTAGCAAAGAATTTAGCAACTATTCCAACTACATGTGCTATGTCTGGTCTAGTATGAACATCATACATTAGTTTTCCAATCATTGATCTATACAAGGTCTGATTTACCTCAATTTTTCTTCTTTTGTTGTCTTACATTTGGTATCCATAGGTGTTCCACCTGGCTTTGAATTGTCCATCTTGAATATCTTTAGCACTTACCTTGATGTATTTAGATTGTGTTATATATATGTCTGCATCATGCTAAAGAATCTGTAGACCAAGAAAGAATTTGATCTCCCCAAACATCGACATCTCAAAATATTTTCTCATTTCATTAGAAAAAGATTTACATAACATATCATTACCCCCAAATATGATATCATCAACAAATATTTTAGAAATTAGAATATAATCATCAGAATCTTCTTTTAAGTATATATTGTTATTTTCACTTGTTCTTACAAATCCTATGCTTATGAGATAGGAGTGAAGTCTTTCATACCAGGCTCTAGGTTCCTGTTTCAATCCATACAAGGCTTTGTGTAGTCTACATACAATGTTTCTTTTGTCAGTATCAACAAACCCTTCTGGTTTTTCAATGTATACCTCTTCCTCCAGTGTTCCATTTAGGAATGTAGATATGACATCCATCTGGTATACCTTGAATACTTTTAATGCAACATAAGAAAATAAGATCCTTACTCCTTCTATTCTAGGAATGGGTGCAAAGGTTTCACCATAGTAAATACCTTCTTCTTGTGCATACTCCTTGCATACTAACCTTGCTTTATTCCTTGTGACTTCTCCATTCTCATTCAGCTTGTTTCTGATTATCCATTTGGTACTGATGACATTCTTGTCATCTGGTCTAGGTACTAATGTCCATGTTCTGTTCTTCTCAATTTGTTCTATTTCATAATTCATAGCACTAACCCATTATTCATTTTCAAGTGCAGTATTAATAGATTTAGGCTCAAAATCACAAATTAAACATCTAGTGTCCAGTGACTTACTTCTTGTTCTCATTCCAGCCTTCTTGTCTCCTATGATCTGGTTCTATGGATGATGTCTTTTGACATATTTGGCTAGTATTGGTTCACCTCTTTGTTCATCATTCTGATCATCATCTTGAACTTCATTCTGATCTCCATCGCTCAAAACATCATTTTGAGTATTTTCCTGATTTTGGTATTTGCAGCCTGATGCTCGGGTGCAATATTCTGTTGCTTGGGAATGATAAACTATTTCTTGGATAGAGTGTCAGGTTATTCAGTGTAAACAAACCTCTTGTAGTCTTCTGGTTCTTTTCTTCTTTTCTCATCATTTTTCTCTGCATATTCATCTATTCTGATATTTGCACTGTCAATAATTTTGTTAGAGGAATTGTTAAGACATTTATAAGCCTTTCTCTTGGTAGAATACCCTAGAAAGATACCTTCATCACTTTTAGATTCAAACTTTCCATTTCTATCATCTTTCAAAATATAACATTGACTACCAAAAATTTTGAAGTAACTTACATTGAGTGTGTATCCATACCATAGCTCATAAGGTGTCTTTTTGGTGTCTTTCTTCAATTGTTCTATGTTCAATGTTTAGACAGAAATACTGACAAATTCCATCCATAATGTTTGAGTGATGCTTCTCTCAATCATTAGTGTTCTTGCACAATCAACAATGGATCTATTTCTCCTTTTAGCAATCCCATTTTTATGTGGTGTTCTTGGTGCAGAAACCTATCTTTTAATTCCATGCTCATTGGAAAAGTTAGTGAATTCATCATAAACAAATTCACCTCCTCTATCTGATCTTAAGCATTTCAATTCCTTACCACTTTATTTTTCTACCATAGCTTTATACCATTTAAACATCTTGAATGCTTCTGATTTTTCTTTTAAGAACATAAATGTCATCATTCTAGAATAATCATCAACAAAGAGAATGAAATATCTATCACCATAGTAACTATTTTCTCTCATGGGTACACATATATCAGTATGGACTAATTCTAGAATAGCATTAGATGTATGTTCTTTTCTCTTGAAACTAGACTTTGTCATCTTACCTTTTTGACAATTCTTACACATGATATGCATGGGCTTTGACATGATTGGTAAGCCTCTTACTTTCCTTTTATTTATTATCTTAATCATGTTGTCAAAATTCACATGACATAATATTTTATGCCACAACCATAAGTATTCATTTCTATCCATTGAACAGGTAGTGTTTATATCATCAAGATATAATATGTTACCTTTTTTCTGTTCACCAGTTCTGATCAACCTTCCTAATTCATTAAAGATATTTGCATTCTTATTTTCAAATGCTACTCGGTGACCTATTTTATCTAGATGTGAAATAGTCAATATATTATAGTTAATTCCTTTTACCCATTATGCATTTTCATATTTCATCAGGTTATTCAATGTTATGGTTCATTTACCTTCAATTAGACAAGGTGTGTCATTACCCATTCTTATTGATCCACCATTATAGAACTTAAAAGTTTCAAACTATTGTTTATCATTGGTCATGTGGTCAGTGTAGCCACTATCTATAATCTAGATATCATTCTTACTAACCTTAGATATCGGTGCAGTCTCTACATACCTTTCTTCTTCGTCTGAATCATCTTTCATGGCCACAAATACCATCTTAATGTCTTCATCAGATTCAGTGTCAATATCTCTATCTCTGTTCTCATCCAGGAAACAAGCTTTCCTCCCTTTGTCCTTGTAGTTTTAGGTATCTCTTCTGTCAGATTGTGAGTTGCTTCAGTAATCTCTTTTATCATTTCTATCAAATTTCTTTTCATATGATCTGTCATTACTTATGCCATCTTTTCTTTTGTTAGGACATCTACAGTAAAGTATTCAATCTCTTTACAATTAAAACATACAAGTGGTAATTTACTTGTGTATCTACCTTTGCCTCTCTGCAATCTTCTATCCATTAGTGCTTCAATCTTATCAATATCTTGGTCATCGCTATCATTTTCACTATCATTCCTCATAGTGTTATTATGACTTGACTTACTTATTTTCAAAGAAGATTTGAATGCAGACTCAATATATGGTAAGACACTGTTATCAAAGTTATTGATCTCAAATGAAATCAATCTACCAACCAAACTATCTAGAGTTACATTATTGTTTGCTACTCCTCTCATTTCTTGTATAATAGATACTCTAATAGCATATAAAGGCAGTAAGGTTCTTAGAATTTTACTTACCACTATATTTTCTTCGAGTACACCTCCAACTCCTCGGATAGTATTGACTACCTCTTTTATTCTACAACTTTATTGAGTGATATTTTCTCCTTCTCTCATTCTTATATCATCAAATTTACCTCTTAGGCTTGCTGCCTTAGCTCTTAGTACATTAGCATCTCATCCATGTACTAGCTTCAATTTATCCCACATTTGATTTGTAGAGGTGCAAGTTTTGACATTTTCAAATTCAGCATCAGAGAGTGAGGAAGCAAGTTCTATCATCATAGAATTATGCTCATGCTTTTATCTTAATTGCTCAAGTGTGTGAGGTCCTATAGGCAACACATATTCAGTATCCAAGTATTGAGTAACATCATTTTCAATACCTGATAGGTGGAGTCTTATTCTGCTTTGTCATGATGCAAACTTGTCCTTGTTCAACTTGGGCACATCTCATTTCCTCATCTTGTGATTTTTTTCTTAGGTCTTGAAACCTTCCTTCTAAGCACACAAGCTTTGATACCAATTGTTAGAATAACTGAGAGGGGGGATGAATCAATGGCCTAAAAAATATTCCAATAAATTAACCCAAAAACTTATTACCCCAATTATAAGCCTCTAGTCATCTTCAGTCCTACAAGATGTATACCTTTAGATTATCTTATCAAATAACTATTGCTCATAGTTTACTGTAAAACCTTATTCAATATCTTTACTGATTAGCAGTCTTTCATTTACTTAAATATAGTAAATTACTTAGTGTATACCAATCAATGTAGATTAGTTATGTGTAATGCAAAACACTAAAGTAATGACTCATAAACACATTGACACATGGATTTTTAGCATGGAACCCCTATTAACGGAAAAACCACTTAAGATTGGTAACCCAAAATTTTCACTCTTTTGAAGTGAGGTTGGTGGAGAGACAACCCTGTTAAAGGTTAAAAACACACTGTTAGTGTTAGAATAACTGAGAGGGGGGGGGGGGGGGGGGGGTTAATCAGTGGCCTCAAAAATACTCCAATAAATCAGCTCAGAAACTTAGTACCACAATATTAAGCCTCTAGTTATCTTCATTCCTACAAGATGTATGCCTTAAAATATACTTATTAAATAACTACTACTCAGAGTTCATTGTTTAAACCTTATTCTTATGTTTACTAAATAGAAGTCTTTCATTTACTGAAAAATAGTAAATTGCTTAGTGTATACAGATCAATCCAGATTAGTTATGTGTAATGAAAAAAACTAAAGTAATGACTCATAAACACATTGACATATGGATTTTTAATGTGGAAACCCTATTAAGGGAAAACTCACTTGGGACCGGTAACCCAAAATTTTCACTTTTTGAAGTGAGCTCGGTGAAGAATCAACCTTGTTAAAGGTAACAAACACACTATTAGGTATGACCTTGTTAGAGGATTTAATATATTAGTTTGTCACTTGATATTGGGCATCACTATGCTACCTTCTATGACCAAACCTAGTGTAGTTTGTCAAATAGTATCTGGCATCTCATGTTATTTTCATGATCAAACTTTTTGATACTCCTTGGGATGTATCTCAATATAGTAAGGATCTTTATATCCTACTCAATTAAGAGACTTTTTGAATCAATGGTTAAACTGAAACAGTAAATGATCTCTTCACACATACAACTTAGACTTGCAAATTTTCACATCTATTGTAAGGTCATTTAATCTTTCTGATCAATATGTCTTTTCAATACCTTTTCTCCACTTATTTCTGCTTGGTAATGTTGTTCTCTATTGCTCAATGTCCTAGAAAAATTTAGCTCTTTCCTTAGCTTGATTGATCAGGACTGTATGAAGTTGTTCTTATTCAGTTTCTCTTCAGCATCCTCTTTTTCATTCACTCCCCTTAATTCATAATGAATTAAGTTGTCTCTTTATAGACATGATATCACTATTTATTTCTTTTTGATTTTCTTGTTCTTGGCATGATCCACAATCTTAGCCAATCTTGATTTAAAGCATAAATCTTGTTTTATCTCGTAGAAGTCTTCTTGCCAACTGGATAAAATAGCTTTAAATATTTTACTTATCTCTAGCTTTAACATGTCGATTAAAACAATGTCAACAACCAGTTAAATCTATCTTTAGCTCTACCAGCTAAGTATTTTGTTGTTTCTAAACTCTAGTTAACTTGGGTGTTTTAACTCTTTGATAGCTTTGGTCAACACTTTAGTTCTCCTCAGGCTTCTATGTCGGTGTTGTCTATCCGTCAGGGTTGTCAGTCCTTCAGGCTTGTCTATCCTTTGGTTAACACTATAATTTTGGCTGTCGTTAATGCTTGTGATTCTTCTCATCGATAATGCTTGTGATTCTACTCATCGATAATGCTTGTTGGTTTCTTTTCTTGGGCATCACTGTGACTTTTCTCTTAGTTTTCTTTGTCCTTCAGTTTCCACTAGTCATCGATGTCTGTAGTCACTTGGTGAATGATGGTCATTTAATTATTACTGAAAGCATAATATTAATCTCTCAAATTCTCTGAGGTCTTTGACACTTTGAATATAATTGATTAGATTATTTCAAGTTGACATCAATGACAATTCAATCCATTAGATGATTTAATGTCCTGCATTATATTTCTTCATTTCGTTGATCAACTTAATCATCTTTAAACATTCAATTAGTTAGATTTCATCAGTTAGGTGTGACCTTGTTAGAGGATTTAAATAGAATAGTTTGTCACTTGATATCTGGCATCTCTATGCTATCTTTATGACCAAACCCTATGTAGTTTGTCACTTGATATCTGGAATCTCTATGCTATCTTCATGACCAAACCTTTTGATACTCCTTAGGATGTATCTCAATATATAAAGGATTTTTAAGTCCCGCTCAGTTAAGATACTTTTTGATCCAATAGTTAAATTGAAATAGTAAATGATCTATTCACATATACAACTATACTTTAAAGATTTTCAGATCTATTGTAAGCTCATAATACCTTTCCTATCAATGTACCTTTTCAATACCTTTGCTCTTCTTTCTGCTCGGTGATGTTGTGCTTCTCCATTGGTCAGTGTCCACAGAAATATTATCTCTATTCTTCAACTTGATTCATCACGACTGTGTGAAGTCATTCTTCACCCGTATCTCTTCAGCACCCTCTTCTTCTATTCACCCCTAATTCATAAGGAATTATCTTTTCTCTTTATAGACATGATTTCAATGTTTCTCAGTCCTTGACTTTCTTGTTCTTGACATGATCCGCAATTCTCGCCTTTCTTTCTTTAAATGTTTACTTCAGTTTTATCTCATAGATTTCTCTTAGACAACTCGAATAAAATAGCTTTAAATCTCTTTCTTATCTCTGCCTTAAACTTGTCAATGAAAATAATATTAACAACCAATTAACTCCTTCTTTAGCTCTTGCCAGCTAAGTCTTTTGTCATTTTTGAGCTTCAGTTCTTTTTGGTGTTTAACTCCTTGTTATCTCGGTCAACACTTTAGTTCTCCTAAGGAATCTCCATCGGGATTGTCTATCCATTGGGGTTGTCTGTCCGTCGGATAACACTATGATTCTTCTTGTTGGTAATGCTTGCTTGGGTTTCTTTCTCGGGTATCACTATGACTTTCCTCTCGGGTTTCTCTTTCTTTTAGGGTGCACAAACCATCAGCGTTTGTTGTCACTTTGTGCTTACTGAACTTTTATGCATTACTGATAACATAACCTTAATATTTCTAGTTCTTTGAAGTCTTTGACACTTTGTATATAACCGATTAGATTATATCAAGTTGACATTAATGAAAATACAATACATTAACTAATTTAATGTTTTGCATTAACTTGTTGTAGCTTGGTGATCATCAACTTAATATTTTTGAACATTCAATCAGTTATAGTTCATCAAAACTGTTGCAAATCGAAAGATGAAATAAATTAGAGTCTTTATTTTTTTTATTTAGATTCTAAATATATTTTTTAATTTTTTTCAAAATTTCTTTGAATCAATTTTTCTTTCTCCCACAAAAAATGGAATGTTGCTGAAAACATCATTTTTTAAAGAGTGACACTCTTTTCGTAAAGCATAACTCTTTTTTTTTTCTAAAATAGATATCAATGTGATTATTTTGAATTTGGTTTTGTAACATCCATATCTAGATCCCGGAATTGGTTTCATGACTTTATCATTAGTATTTTATATTTTATTAACATTTGAAGTTGACTTAACTGTAAATTTTGACATATGTTCTATTTGTAACTGGTGAACTATAACTGATTGAATGCTTAAAGATGATAAGTTGATGATCACCGAGATGAAAAAGTGAATGCAAGACATTAAATCAATTAATGTATTGTATTGGCATTGATGCAAAAGTGAATGCAAAACATATTGGTCATAACCTTGAAAAGATGAAAAGACAAAGTTTATGTTATCGGTAAAACATAAAAAGTATGTATACACCGAGTGACAGTGAACACCGACGGACATTGAACACTGAGCAGTTCACAGTGTAAACTTAGTATAGTAGTAACCAAGCAAGCATTACCAAGCAAGTGTCACCAAGTAGTTCGCAGTGTTACCGAGAAAGTGTATATCGAGCACCGCAGTAAAACTAGAGTTGTTGAGTGAGCATAACTCAAGTTGTTATTGAGCATAACTGGAGCTCTTGACCGGGCAGAACTGAAGTTAAATAATGTCAAAACTACTTGGCTCACAGAGCTATATTTAGAGATTGACTGGTTGATTTGTTTATTATTAACGATCAGTTAAACTAAAGAAAGAAAAGATATTTAAAGCACGTTTTATTCATAGCCATCATGGAGAGATTCGCTAAATAAAAATAAAGAAGAGCTTTATGGGATAAAGCACACATGATGAGTTTTATGGATCAAGAAGTGATCTACGAAAAAAAAAGGAGATTGAGAGGATAATCATGTCTACATAAAGAGACAAGGAATTCATTATGAAAAGAGGAATGTTGAATATATTGTGGTGAAGATTGAATTTTTCATGGAGATTTGATCATACAGGCTGAAGAATAGGGCCAAGGAATTTTGTAGACACCAAGCAACAGAGGACATAGCATTCACTGAGTAGAAGATAGAATGAGAGAAAAGTAACATAAGAGCACATTGATCAGAGAGGTATTATTGGACGTACAATAGATCTGAATATCTGCAAGTTAAAGTTGTATTTTGAATAGATCATTTACTATATCCATTTAAATATTGATTCAGAAAATCTCTTAACTGAGTGGGATTTAACAATTCTTATTGTATTGAGATACTCAAGAGTATCAAAAGGTTTTCTTATTGACGACATAGTGAATGCTAGGTCAAAATAAAAAATATTATTTTTAGATCCTCTAACAAGGTAAAACTTAATAGTGTGTATTGTAACCTTTGACAAGGTTGGCTCTCCGCCATCCTCACTTTAGAATAGTGAAAATATTTTGGGTTACCGGTCCCAGTTGGTTTTTCCCAAAATTGGTTTTACACGTCAAAATCAATGTGTCAAAGGTGTATATGTTTCATTGCATTGATATTTTTCTTTACACTATATTTAAACTAGATTGGATGGTTAACACTAAGTTTATTTACTACTATTCGGTAAAGTCAAGAAAATATAAAATAGTATATCTTACCAAGGAGATTATATTTGTTAAAGTTATTTATGTAATACATCTTGATGTACTGTAAGATAAATCTAGGTTATTATATTTTAGAGATTAGTTTTTGGTTGAATTCTTGGAATTATTTTTAAGGCCACTAATTCACCCCCCCCNAATTCCCCCCCCCCCCCCCCCTATCAATTATTCTAACAATTGGTATCAAAGATTTGGTGCTTGGAAGAAAAGTTGAAAGGGAATTAATCTAAAGATCACAAGATGAGTAAAATGGACGTGCCTAATTTGAACAAGGACAACTTTGCATCGTAGAAAATCACTATAAGACTTCATCTATCTTGTATTGGAAATGATGTTACGCAATACTTGGATACTAAATATGTTGCACCTACTAGACCTCTAACTATTGATCAATTGAGAGAGAAACATGAACACAATATATATGATGATAGAACTTTCTTCTTCACTAAATGATGCTGAATTTGAAGATGTGAAATGATGCACCTATGCAAAGAAAATATGGGACAAACTCAAGCTAGTACATAGAGGAGACACCAATGTGTTGAGAGATAAAGCTAAAAGCGTAAGAGGAAAGTTTGATGACCTGAGAATGAAAGAAGGAGAGAACATCACTCAGTAAAGTAGAATAATAAAAGAAGTTGTTAATGTTATCGGTGGAGTAGGAGGAGCACTTGAGGAAGAAAAATTTGTAAGTAAAATTATGAGAACCTTACTACCTGTTTATGCTATTAGAGTATCTGCAATTCAAGAAATGAGAGTAGTAGAAAATAAAAATGTTACTCTTGATAGTTTGATTGGTACACTTATTTCATTTGAGATGAACAACTATGACAATGGTGTCTTACCAATTATTGAGTCTGCATTGAAATCTTCTATGAAAATAAGTAAATCTAGTAACAAACACACTATGAGAAATGATAGTGACAGTGAACAAGAACTTGAAGAACTCGAAGCACTAATTTCTAGAAGATTACATAGAGGTAAAGGAGAATATAAAAGTAAATTACTAGTGGTATGTTTTAATTGCAAAGAAATTGGACATTTTTCTTCTAGATGCCCTAACAAGAAAAAGGATGAAAGAAATAATGATAGATCTTATGAAAGAAGTATGACAGAAGTGATGATCGAGACTACAGAAGCAACCGACACTCTGACATAAGAGATAACCGAGATTACAAGCACAAAGGCAAGAAGGCTTGTTACCTGGTTGAGAACAAAGTTGAAAAATATTACACTTATTCTGATGAAGATGTTGAGGTAGTATTTGTTGCTATGAAGGATGACTCAAACAAAGAAGAAAGGTATGTTGAAACAACACTCATATCTAAAGTTAGCAAAAATGTTGTCTAGATTATTCATAGTGGTTGTACTCATCACATGACTGGAGATAAATAAAATTTTGTAACTTTTGAATATTATAATGGTGGATCAGTTAGGATGGGTAATGACTCACGTTGCCTAGTTGAAGGAAAAGGTACCATCATGTTGAATAATCTGATAAGCTATGAAAATACATATTGGGTGAAAGGAATTAACTATAATTTATTGAGTGTTTCATAGCTGAACAACACAGGACACCGAGTTGCACTTGAGAATAAAAAGGCAATGATCTATAATGAAAAAGGAATGTTGATCGGTACTATAGAAAAAACAAAAGGTAATGTATTCTACCTTGATGATATTGAGACCACTTGTTTATTGGCTAGAAATGAATATGTTTGGTTGTGGCATAAAAGGTTATGTCATGTGAATTTTGAAAACATGGTTAAGATAAGTAAGAAAATAAAAGTGAGATGCTTACCAAGTATTTCAAAGCCCAACCATGTTATGTGCAAGAATTGTCAAATATGAAAAATGACAAAGTCTAGTTTCAAGAGAAAAACCTACACATATAATGCTATTCTAGAGTTAGTCAATACTAACTTACGTGGATCAATGAGAACAAAGAGCTATTATGGTGATAGATACTTTATTCTATTTGTTGATGACTATTCTAGGATGATGAATGTCATGTTCTTAAAAGAGAAATTTGAGGCATTTAAGATTTTAAAATGGTATAAAGATAAATTTGAAAAAAAAAGTGGAAAAGAATTGAAATTTTTAAGATCATATAGAGGAGGAGAATTTATTTCTGATGAATTCACTAACTTTTGTAATGAGCGTGGGATTACAAGATAAGTTTCTGCACAGAGAACACCACAACAAAATGGGATTGCTGAAAGGATGAATGGATCAATTGTTGATTGTGCTAGAACACTGATGATTGAAAAAGGCATCACACAAACATTCCAGAGAGAAGCTGTAAGTACTGCTGTCTATACACTAAACTGAGTTCAATTGAAGAAAGACACATATAGGTCACCTTATGAGATATCATATGGATACACACCAAATGTGAGTTACTTTATATTTTTTAGAAGTAAATGTTATATATTGAAAGATGATAGAAATGGGAAACTTGACTCTAAAAGTAATGAAGGAATATTTATAGGATATTCTGCTAAAAGAAAAGCTTATAAATGTCTAAACAAATCTTCAAACAAAATCATTGAGAGTGCAAATATTAAAGTGGATGAATTTTCTGAGAAAAATGATGAGGAAAGCATAAAGGAACCTGAAGGTTACAACAAATTTGTCTACATAGAAGAACCTGACATCTTACCCAAGTGACAGAACAATGCAACCAAGCAACATGTTGCACACATCAAGAATTAGGAAAATGATCACAATGCTTAACCGAGCAATGAAGATCAGAATGAAAATAAAAATGAAGAACAAAGATCTCAACCTGTACATGCTAAATATGTCAGAAGACACCATCCATAGGACCAAATCATTGGAGACAAAAGAGAAGGAATGAGAACAAGAAGTAAGTCCCTTAACACTAGATGTTTGATTTTTGATTTTGAGCCTAAATCTGTTAATGCTGCACTTGAAAATCAAGAATGGGTTAGTGCAATGAATGAAGAGATTGAACATATTGAGAAGAATAAAACATGGGCATTAGTTCCTAGACCGAGTGACAAAAATGTTATTGGCACCAAATGGATTTTTAGAAACAAACTTAATGAAAATGGAGAAGTCACAAGGAACAAAGAAAGACTGGTATGCAAAGGGTATGGACAAGATAAAGGTATTGATTATAGAGAAACCCTTGCACCTATTGCTAGACTAGGAGTAAGAATTCTACTTGCTTATTCTTCTTTTAAACGATTCAAGGTATACCAAATGGATGTTAAATCTGCATTTCTGAATGGAATACTAGAAGAGGAGGTATACATTGAACAACATGAAGGGTTTGTTGATCCTAACAAGAGGAACATGGTTTGTAAACTACACAAAGCCTTTTATGGATTGAAAAAATCACTGAGAGCATGGTATGAAAGAATTCACTCTTATCTTACTATTGGATTTGTTTTGCTAGAACAAGTGACAACAGTAATCTGTATTTGAAAGGAGATAGTGATGATAAGACTTTGATTGCTGAGATATTTGTTGATGATATCATATTTGGAGGTAATGATATTGTATGCAAATAATTTTCTAATAAAATAAGAAAATAATTTTAAATTTCAATGTTTGGAGAGATCATATCTTTTCTTGGTCTACAGATTCTATAACAGGATGAAGGCATCTACATCACACAATCTAAATACATCAAAGAAGTTTTGAAGATATTCAAGATGGAGGACTCAAAACTAGTTGGAACACTAGATGCAAATTGACAAAGGAAGATAAGACAACTGAGGTAAATTGGACCTTATACTGATCTATGATTGGCAACCTAATGTATATTGTACACACTAGACCTGATATAGCACATGCAGTTGGTATAGTTGTAAGATTCTCTGCTAATCCTAAGGAATCACATATTACTATTGTTAAAAGAATTTTGAGATATGTGAAGAATATTAAAGACTATGGTTTTTAGTACAATAAATAAGGAAAATTTGAGCTACAAGCTTATACTTCTTCTAATTGGGCTCGAAACATAGGTGATAGAAAGAGCACTACAGGAGGAGCATTCTTTATGGGTGACATATTTATCATATGGATAAGTAAAAACCAAGGATGAATATCTCAATAAAATGCAGAAGCAGAATATGTAGTTGCTACTACAAATTAATCTAACATTGTGAGGATCAAGCAACTGATGAAAGGTATGAATGAGGAAATTCTTGACCCATTCATTATCTATTGTGATAATACAAGTTTTATCAACATCTCAAAGAACCCTGTGATACATGCTAAGACAAAGCACATAGCTATGAATTATCATTACTTGAGGGAACAATTATAAGAGAAACATGTGATACTAGAATATGTACAATCCAAAGAACAACTAGTGGACATATTCAAAAAACCATTCCCAAAAGATACATTTGAGTACCTTGGGAATAGACTAGGGGTTCGTCTCTTGTCTACTAGTCACTAAGGTGACTTGAAAGCTGCATTAGCCTACACATTATCATAATATTATTCATGTTTATGCAAGCTAAGATATGGACTACAATGACATGTCATTTCACTAAAGGGAAATAAAGCTTCAAAGGGAGAAAAATATTGTTGGCTACTACAGAGTTATAAATTGTTTTAGGCATTGTTGTCAAAGGGACAAGAATATTCAATGAAATATCCATCAAGGATAAGAGTAAGATTCAACAGAGAGGAAGATTCAATGAAATAATCATCCATCAAAGGGAGAGAATTGGAAAGAGCTAACACTACATATCTATCCAGAAAGGGGAGAAGAGATTCTACAAGAAAGGGAGAGACATAATTAGAAGATAGAATTGCTACACCTATACATTGAAGGGAATTAAGAAAGGGAGAGAACACAAAAGAAACAAATCTAAGGTAGAAGAGCTTACCAAGACTCAGATATTTGAATTGGTTATAGGACAATAACTTTGGTATCTTATGGAATATTTATACTACATATTTCATAGTATGTTGCCATCAATGCCAAAGGGAGAGATTGATGAACTATAACTAATTGAATGCTTGAAGATGATAACTTGATGATCAGCAAGATGCAAAAGTGAATGAAAGACATTAAATCAGTTAATGTATTGTATTTTCATTGATGTAAACTTGATATGGTATTATTAATCATACACATATTGGTCATAGCCTTGAAAAGCTGAAAAGACAAATTTAATGTTATTGGTAAAACATAAAAAGTTTGTATACACCGAGTGACAGTGAACACTGATAGATAGCGAATACCAAGTAGTTCACAGTGTAAATTGATAACAATAGTAACAGAGAAAGCATTACTAAGAAAGTGTCACTGAGTAGTTCACAGTGTTACCGAGCAAGTGTATACCAATCACCGCAGTAAAACTGGAGTTGTTGACCGATCATAACTAAATTTTTGATGGAGAATAACTGGACTTGTTGACTGATTAGAACTGATATTAAAGAACGAAAAAACTACTTAGTGCTCAGAGTTATATTAAGATATTGACTGATTGATTGCTTTATTCTTAACGATCACTTAAACTAAATAAAGGAAAGAGATTTAAAGCACATTTTATTCATAGCTATCATGGAGAGATTTGCGGAATAAAACTAAAGTGGAGCTTACGGGATAAAGTATGCATGGTGATTTTTATGGATCAAGAAGTGATCGATGACAAAAAAAGGAGATTGAGTGGCTAATCATATCTATATAAAGAGACAAGGAATTCATTATGAAAAGAGGAATGCTAAATATATTCTAGTGAAGATTGAATTCTTCATGCAGATCTGATCATATAGGCTGAAGAATAGAGCTAAGGAATTTTACATACACCGAGCAACAGAGGACAAAGCATTCACCGAGCATAAGGAAGAAAGAGAGAAAAGGAATTGAAGACCACATTGATAAGAGAGCTATTATTGGACTAAAAATAGATCTGAATATCTGCAAGTTAAAGTTGTATTTTGAACAGATCATTTACTGTATTGATTTAACTGTTGATTCATAAAATATCTTAATCGAGTGGGATTTAACAGTCATTATTGTATTAATATACTCAAGAGTATCAAAAAAATTTCGTGTTGACAACATAGTGAATTCTAGGTCAAAAAACAAAGTGTTAGGTTCAAATCCTCTAACAAGGTCGCACTTAACAATGTGTATTGTAACCTTTAACAGGGTTGGCTCTTCACCGAGCTCACTTCACAAGAGTGAAAATATTTTGGGTTACCAGTTTTAGGTGGTTTTTCCCAACATTGGGTTTCCATGTTAAAATGTATGTTTCAAATGTGTATATGTTTCATTGCATTGATATTTTACTTTACACATTATTGAAACTAGATTGGACAGTTAACACTAAGTTTATTTTCTACTCTTCAGTAAAGTCTAGAAAAGATAAAACAGTATATCTTACCGAGCAGGTTATATTTGTTAAAGTTATTTATGGCATACACATTGATGGACTGAAAGATAACGAGAGCATATTATATTTAAGAGAATAGTTTTTGGTTGAATTCTTGAAATTATTTTTAAGGCCACTGATTCACCCCCCTCTCAGTTATTCTAACAGTAACATGTAACTTGTCGTTTATTTGTCCAATTTAAAATTTGAAATTTTTGATAGAAAGAAGACTTAAATATCAGGAGCTCTGTTATTTTTCAAAAAAAAAATCGTTTTTTACTATTTTTCTTTGAATGTCAAACATAGAGGTTTATTTTTTGTAAGAAACCTACATTTGATTGATGTGAAAAAACATGTACATAGTAAATTCAAAATTTATCAAATTTATAGCCATTACAAAGCTTGTTTGAGTACTTGTGCCATACAAATGGGATTGTCTTTACTATTCCATTTGAGCTCTGTAATTATGGCCCAACCCCATGAAATCTTTAGAAATTTCTTCGTATTTGCAAAATGGGCCTAATCAGGAGGTTTTGATAGAAATTAATTTTGATCGAAACTCTAAGGTTTTGATCAAAAGTACTTTCTATCGAAAGTACTCAAGAAATTTTACGTGGTTCTATTGATTGATAGTTGTTCTTTTTTTTTTTATTAATAAAATGTGACTTTTGATCAAAAGTGATATTCGATCGATAGTAGTTAATTTTATATATTTTGATCGAAAGTTGGCAAGACTTTCTATTGAAATTACCCGACATGATTTTCATTTTTTATGGTTTTTGGTTGAAATCATTCCTCAAAAAAAGTGTTACCCACTATTGTGGGTTCACCCTAGTTCCAAAAAGGGTATTGGAAATAGTAATTTGTATTTGAGAATTAGTGAAGAAGGACTCTTTATTGTTGAAGTCTTTTTTGATGACATTATTTTTAGAGGTAATGATGAAATGAGTAAGAAGAATTTTGAGGAAATGAAAAATTAATTTAAAATGTCTATGATTGGTGAAATGAAGTTCTTTCTTGGTTTGCAAATTACTCAAGACAAAAATGGTATTTTCATCTCTCAAACCAAGTATCTTAGGTAGTTATTGAAGAATTTCAGGATGGAAGATTGTAAACCTATTGGAACACCTATGATTACTGGTTGTAAGCTTACTACTACTAAGAAATATTAAAGTGATTTTGTGACAAAGTATAGATCCATGATTAGAGGTTTACAATATCTAACTCACACTAGACCAAAAATTTCTAATGTTATTGGAATTGTTGCCAGGTTTCAAGTAGATCCTAAAGTGACTCATCTTTCTATAGTTAAAAGGATATTCAGATATCTGAAGGGAACACTAAAATATGGCTTATGGTATGAAAAATTTGATAATTTTACTTTGCATGCTTATACTGATGTTGATTGGGCATGAAGTGTTGATGACAGGAAGATAACAAGTGGTGGTACATTTTTCCTTGGAAAAGGTTGGCTTGATGGTTAAGCAAGAAGAAGAATTGTATAGCCCAGTCTACTACTAAATCAGAGTGTGTAGTTGCTTCTATAAATTGTACACAAATTATGTGGATGAAATAGATTCTAAAGGATATTGGGATTACTTTTGAAGAACCAGTAGTTATACGTTGTGAAAATAAAAGCACAGTGAACATGTAAAAGAATCCTATTATGCATTAAAAAAACACATTTCAATCAAATATCACTTTTTCAGAGACAAGGTTGCAGAAAAAGAAGTCAGATTAGAGTACATCAGTACAAAGGAGAAAATAGCAGATATATTCACAAAAACTTTGCCGAAAGATGCCTTTAAGTATTTTAGAGGTATGTTTGGGGTAGGAACCCCTCCTGGTGTGAATTAAATGATATATAAATGGATCAGTCCAGTAGTTTTTAGAGCTATATCAATCACTAGACTTGATGCTTGGATGCACTCCTTAGGGGGAGTCATCATATGACATATGAGGACATATTTGGGTGGTCAAGCACTTGGTCATTGAAGGCATGAAGATTTAAAAAAGCTACACCTTGCACTGGTGGGATGGTTAGAGAAGGAAGATAGATATGGCACCCTTTGTCATTGATGTCAAAGGGGAGTGATAGAAATAGAAAATCCCTATTGTTTTAGGGGGAGCTATGAAGACGATATTGAGAAGATTTTATTGAGAAGGATAATATTTGGTTTCATGGATTTTTTCATATGTTGCCATCAATGCCAAATGGGGAGATTGTTGGAATTGGTTTTGTGAGAGGTGTTGACAAATTCATATTTTTTCATTCATGTCAACATATGTTTCAATGAAATTCTTATCCAGACTGCTTATCACTGGTATAGGGAGAGTGGAAGAAGTGTATGGACACTATATGAGATTTAAGATCATGCGAGCATGGAGATGTATACAAGGATGAGTAGTGATCTTATATATAAGGTCGCTTAGCTTGATCTTATTGTTGGAATATGTTACAATTGTTTTTTTGAAAACTAGTTACAAAAAAGTGATAGAGTTAATCTCTATGTTTTTGAGATAACTTGCATGCGAGCACGAGTTATGATTTCTTGACCTAATTTTTTATTGTAAACTTGTATAAAGAAGAGTTGTTTTCTTGATGAGATAAGTGTTGTTGTGGAATGTAAAGTTGTGAGCTTGTATTTTTGAAGTTTTTTTTTAATAGCAGGGAAAAATAGGTTTTGAATGGGGACCCAAAACCCCTTACAAGCTAGAATAAAAGTTTATACATTGAAGCGCTCCAAAAAGAAATAGGACTGGAAACTAGTACGCTAAAGCCAAAACTAAAAAAAAAAACTAGGAAAAAACCAAAAGCCAGAGACCAGCAAAAAAAGACAAACCACCAGAACTAGAAACCAGAGCTCTAGACAAGCTCCTTACAAGCCTCAGTGGCTTCCTGCTTCACTTTAAATATATTCTTTATCGCTGCATTGAACTCTGAGAGTTCCTGGATGCTTTCATGAATTTTCTTCTTTCTTGCTGATCTAGTGCATTCTTCAGGGCCATCATCTTCCAGGTTCTCTGTGTTATCCTCTATTTTTTTTACTGGGGGACCCAGTATCTAGCTCAGCCTTAATGGTCAGGAAATAATACATGGCCAAAGCCATAAAATTTTTGTAGTCTTGCATGTGTTTTTTCATGGTATTCTCCATGGTTTCCATTCTAGCTTGTAATTGCTGCACATTTTTGTCCTTATCATTACTAACCTTGTCCACCATAGTTTTAGGGCCAGACTCCAGCTGAGTCTATAGAGAGTCCACCTTAGCAACAATCGAACGGTGCTTAAGGTTTAAATTCTTGATCTCCTAGAACACCCATTTCATTAACACAAAGGAGTACATGGAAGCAGCTTTGGTCATTTTGAGAACCCCAAAGGGGGGATCGATCTTATCTTCCATGTCATCCCTCAGTAATTAAACATTCCTTTCCTGCAAGTCTGTTGTTTTGATGAAAGAGATGTTCTAGGGATTACCAGGGGCATTGTCTCTCTCCCTCTCTGGTAAAGTTGACTCCTTGGTAGGGGAAGTATTCTCCACCTCCGTTGCATCCTTTTGAGTGTCCTAACCACAATCCATGACTACTTCAAGTTTTGGAGATATTGGCACATCATGGTCTTCAGAACTGTCATACTCAACCAGAATTGGCACATTCTGACCTCCCACATCCTCCTCCTTCTTCTTATCCTCTTTGTTCTTCCTGCTATCTGAGGTTTTTCCTTTGTCCATAGATCATGTAACCTCTTCATCCGTATTATCATTCTCTTCCGAAGCCAAATTTGAGACCGAGGAAGCAGAGTAACTATCTTCCTCTGTGGAATCAGCCATATTATCATAGCCTTCCACACTGTCAGCAGAGGTGTTCGTATCCATGGTAGTCTCCTTATCCTTCTTTAATTTTTTACCATTCGGACTCTTATCTTTCACATTCACATCCCTAATTCTCTTTTTACCTGAACCAAATTTAGACAGGGTTATGACAGGGCTTACACTAGCCATCTTATTTATGTGTTCTACTATTAATAGAATCAACCCTTCATGAAGAATGGGTTTCTTCTCCTTCTTCTTGTACTGGGAAATTCTTGAACAGAGAGATTGAAAAATATAGAAAGGTAGGGAAACCCTAATTTTATGCCAAAAATGATAGAGAAAAACAAAATGGTAAGAATGGGCTCTTTTAAACCTACTGTCCAGGGTTACATACTCCATGACCAGCATCATAACAATAGCCTAGATTTTTTTGAATAATGCCACATCATAGCATCCTCTAGACTCTTTTACAAGACTTTTTTTCTCCTCCTTACTCTTTGGAAAGCGCCGAATGGCCTTTCATGATACCTTACTGTCCCGGAAGAATTTGATTCCCTTTGTGCTAAGCCTAGAAATCTCAGCTATGAAATCCTCTGTGATGTTCACAGTGATTCCCGCTATGGTAACAACCCCATTTTTCTAGGAATCAACAAATAATTTGGTAGCACTGTCTTTCGCCCCATGCAATCTTTCCATGTAGGTAGTAAGACCTCCCTTCTCAAGAATTTCCCAAGCTTCCAACATTTTTCTCCGTTTGACACAGTCATTCGGCTCTTTGCGGTTAAGCCCACCTCCCATGATTGTACAGCTCACATAGACGGTAAAAAACGCAGAGAGAATCCAACTATTACAAAAACTGGTAACATTGAAATTAACAAGGGTTAACCCATGTCTATAATTAGAGTTCTTGGGAAAGACACCACTTTCCATCTTCATTTTCCTCTGATTTTTTAAAATGTGTCTAATCATCATAGCTTCTCAAGATACGCCCAATCAACCCTCTGTCTTTGGGATCTATCGAAGGCCAACTTGGCCTTGATATCGATGGTCAGATAGTTATAATCATGCCAAATCATGATGTCCCTGGCTTTAACTGCAAAATTGGAAAACTCATCTGCTGTACCATTCACTTCCCTATAGGCATGAGAAATAATGACTTGATTAAAGGAATTAATTATGATTCTAGCCTCCTCGATGATCTCCTTAATTTTCCATGATGGCTTAGTCTTGTCACTAATACATTTTAAAATATTGAGTGAGTCACCCTCGATCCACACCTTCTATGCCATGTATTTCTTGACAAGTTTTAGCGTCTGAAGAAGGGTCATGGCCTCCACCACGTGGTTGTTTTGCACCCCAATAGGTAAAGCTACTGCAGCCAGGCAATTAGCCAGCTGGGCCAAGGTTTCCCTTGGCAGCGCCGTTGAAATTAATTTTTATCCATCCAGGTGGAGGAGAAAGTGAGATGGCGTTCTCTCTAGGATGAGGTTTGTGATTAACTGTCCTCACACCAATATCACCAGCATTGAAATCCAACATTCTACCAGACGACATCTTGAATTTTTCCTTAATACTTCTCTTTATCTTCTCAGCTATCACTTTTGGAGGAAGATCAATGTTCCTGAAGACTTTGTCATTGCGTTCTCTCCATAACCACCATATTACATGGGGAGGAATAATATTCCACAAATGTTTATCAATGGGGGAATATGCTTTTTTCCATTGATTACAAAATCTTTCCATGTTATTGGGAAAAAACCACTTAATCTCCCAGAATTGTAATAAATCATTCCAAACCTCCCAAGCATATCTACAGTCAATGGCCAGATGAAAAACCATTTCCTCAACATTTTTACATAAAAAGCATCTATTACTCAACATCATTCCCCGTTTCTGGAGGTTTTCAATTGTAAGGATTTTATTCTACAAGACCAACCAGAAAAAGATATTAATTTTAGGAATTAAAGAATTTTCCCACACTTGAGCCCAAAAGGGGAGGGAATTCAGTTGCTTTAATAAAATCTCAGAATAGGAAGCAACCGTGAAGATTCCAGAAGGAAGAACTCCCCAAAGTAGTTTGTCTTCACTAGAAATCTTAACCTTTCAGATCACAAGGTCAAGCATAAGAGGTTTTAACATCTCATAAGAAAGGGACAAATAAATCCATAAGCCATTCCTCCAATAGTCCCTGACCATAGATCCATATCTCTGAATACACTGATTGATAACGGGTTGAAAGGCAGCAACATAATTTAGAGGATAATCTTTTATCTAGTAGTCTTCCCAAAAATGAATTTTTCTACCATTTCCTAAAAACCACTTAGCCCCTTTAAAAGCCAAATCATTAGCATTCTAAATGCTATTCCAGATGAAAGATCCTTGCACTTTTAGGTCAGTTTTCCAAAATTCTAAAATATGGGAAAAGGAGAAGAGGTATTTTTTATGAATGATGTCATTCCATTCTCTTTTAACACCAAAAATTCTCCAAATCTATTTTGCCAGCAGGGCCAAGTTGGTAGCTCTAATAGGGTAGATACCCATCCCCCACCACTTTTTAGGCATGCAGACCCTGTCCCAAGAAACTAAAGAAAATCTCTTTTTTTCCTCCACTCCTGACCACAAAACATTTCTCTGGATTTTTTCACTGATGTCTGCATATTTCCCAGGGATCTTGAAGAGACTGAGATCATAGACAGGGAGACTTTGCAATGACGCCTTAAGGAGCTGAAGTTTTCTAGCTTGGCTCAGGATGGCTCCTTTCCAACTAGCCAGATTCCTATTACATATGTCAACAATACCACCCCAGAAAGAGTCTGGAGGTTTAAGACCAAGAGGGAGACCCCGATAGGTAGCAGGAAGAGACTCAATTCTGTAGCCTATAATTCTAGAAATTTTGTGTTGCCTTTCCTTAGGAGTATTAATAAAATATAAGGAGCTCTTATCCCAGTTGATTATTTGATCTGAGCCAAGGGAATAGGTAGAAAGAGCAATTTTGATAGTCTTGGCTTCCTAAATAGAGGAAAAACCCATTATGATGGTGTCATCCACAAACTATTCATGCAAGCAAGGAATAGAAGTCGAGGAAGGGGAAAGGCCTATAAAAGACCCATTCGAGGCAATCTTCTGAAAAAGGTGCCCCAAGAATTCAGCCAAAATTGAGAAGAGGATAGGAGAAAGAGGATCTCCTTTCCTTAAACCCCTGGAAGGTTTAAAAAACCTACAAGGAGATCCATTGATCAAAATGGCAGCTGTAGAAGTACTAATAAGCTGAAAAATCAATTGAAGGAATATTTCTCCAAACCCAAAGGATCTAATAACTTTGATCAACAAATCCCAATCCACTCAATCAAAGGCTTTCAAAAGATCCAACTTAAGGAGGAAACCAGAATTAAGAGAGACCTGGGTAGAGTGGATGACCACATGAACCTTCAAAATTGAATCAAGAATCTGCCTGCCATGCACAAAGCCACTTTGTTGAGGGGAAATAATCGAAGGAAGAAGAGTCAGCAGACAAGAGGTAAGAAATTTAGAGAGAATTTTGTACACTGAATTACAAATGCTGATTGGTCTAAAAGCATCCACCGAATCCGCACCAGGCTTCTTAGGGATTAAAGCAAGAAATGTCACATTTATCTCTTTAAGTAGGGATTTGGAGCCAAAGAATTCTTTGACAGCATTGCAGATGTCCACTTCAAAAATATGCCAGAATTTTTGGAAGAAAAACATAGGAAACCCATCCAGGCTAGGGGATTTGTCACCTTCAAAAGAGAAGACTGCCACCTTGATTTCTTCCTGAGAGGGAATAGCTGCAAGAGCACGATTAGTTGAATCATTCATAATGGAAGGAATGTTATCGAGAAGCACATTATGACTCACCAAATCAATATTAGGATCTTTTGAAAGTAAGGAAGAGAAAAAATTAATCATAACCTCATAAATATCTTTATCATTAGAAATTTCCCTTTCCTCCACTTTGAGTTTTGAAATTTTGTTAGAAGCTCTGTGTTTAGAAGCAGATAAATCGAAGAATCTGGTGTTCTTATCTCCATCTTTGAGCCAAATAGACCTTGATCTCTGCCTTGAATAATCTTCTTCCTTAGAAATAACATTATGAGTTTTAGCTAGGATGCTTTCATCCTTGTCCCTCAGCTCCACCGTCAACCCAGTCTTTTGTATAGTTTCCTAAATAATATCAAGATCTTTTTTAAGCTAACTTTTGGTTTTAAAAATATCATCGAAAATAGTTTTGCTCCATATCTTCACATGTTGTTTAACATTGAAAAGTTTCTTAACCACTCTAAACATTGTAGTGCCATGAATCTTAACCTTCCAGTAGTCTTTAATATTCTACTCCATCTCCGGATGGTCCACCCACATTTTTTCAAACCTGAAAGGTGGATGACCATGTTTAGTAATTGGATCCACACTGAAGCAAATATGGAAGTGGTTAGATCCAATCTTCGAAAGAGAGGAGAGAAAACATCCAAACTTATTTAGCCAAAAACCACTAATCAAAGCACGGTCTAATCTAACTTGAATGAGGTCTTGGCCAAACCTTCTATTAGACCAAGTAAAATTGACACCCTGAAGCTCCATATCAAACAGAGCTTGTTTGATAATGAATTCCATAAGCTCCATTCTCCCATCCAAAGTATTCTGGTTACCCACTCCACCAGAATTCTCATTGTCTTTAATAGGGAAGTTGAAATCCCCAATGATCAGCCACGATAGATCCAAGAAATCTTTTCTATGTTTATCAATTTTCCTCCAAAAAAGAGATCTACCAGCTTTGGTATTGGGGGCATAAATGTTAGTAGCAACCCATTCAAAATCAAACTTAGGATAAAGAAAATTTATACTGAGGCAGTTTAGATCTTCTAAAACCACAGAACCCCTAACATTATTCAGGTTCCATAAGACAGCAACCCCACCAAAAGCCCCTTCAGAGCTAAAGCCAGCAACCCCATTATTTTTAAAAATTCTTATTATTTCCACCTTCTCTTTAGTCATCTTAGTTTCTTGAAAAAAAAAATATCAGGTTTATGATCTCTTACCAGATTCCTGAGAATTTCTTATTTATGAGGGGCATTCAACCCTCTTATATTCCATGAGATGAACTTCATTTGTTAACCAGAGTACAGGTTCCCTGAATAGTAAGTTGCTTACCATCTGCAATGTACTTTTTTCTTTCTCTTTCTCTGACTTCTCTATTAGTGTATCTGCCTTGAGTCTTTTTATGAGAACCAACATCCGCTTTTAGCTTGAGTCCTCCATCGGCTTTACTTCGAGTGGTGACTCGCTTGGATCCAAGAGTGGTGAATTCCTTATTCTTCTCTCCTTTTCCGCTGCTTCCCTTTATGAATAGTACAGGTTCCTGTCCCATCAATGGGTGCCTCTCTAGTGGCTAGATCTTCATCACTGCAACCCAAAAAGGTATCAGGAACAGAGGATGAATCATCTTCATCAGTTTTAAGATCTTCAACAAGAACTTTGTCCATTGATGGTCTAAGACTAAAAGCCTCTTCTTGAAAAGGGACCAACACCACCATTGGTGCAGATTCCTCATCAAAAATCCCCATACCAACTAGGTTCTCAAGGGTTTCTAAGAGATCAAGGGTCTTCTGGATATTCTCACTTGATTCTACCTCCTTATTAGAGACTACAATAGAAGCTGACACATGTGATACCAGATCATTAATTTCACCCTCCTCCAACATAGGAGTCTTGTTAGACTCAAATTTCTCCTTGGAAGCTACATTGTTACTGCTATTGTCACCTTTAACCTCCTTCCAAACTTGTCTAGAGGTCATTTAGGTTCTGACACAATTGGCAGGGAAACATTAGGAGTTTTTTTTGGGAAATGTTTCACCCAGTGACCCATTTTGTGATAGACAAAGCAAGAAAATGGAAGTGATTCAAAGGTCACCTCCTACTTACACTGACCCAGTTTAGAGTTAATGTTGATAACTGAAGGAAAATTCTCAAACTGGGCAAGATTGACATAGATCCTAGCAAAGACTAGTCTGGACTTGGCTATTGTCATGGGATCAACTGACATAAGTTCTCCCCCAAAAGAAAAGGCTAGTCCCTTAAAGACCCCCTCATTCCAGTATTCCAGAGGCAACCCAGGAAACCTAACCCAGACTGGAGTCGCCATAAAAAAATTATCAGAGTAGTTCCAGTTAGGAGTCCACTTACGAAAAGAAACAGCCATCCTACAAAACATCCAGTGACCCCCACACAAGAAATAATCTTGGTCTTCCTTGTTAGAGAAGGAGAAAGAAAGAAAGCCTTTTGGAAGGGCCACAATATCCACATGACCTTTCAATGCCCATTTCTTTTTAACAAAAGTTCTAATCGCTTCAATATTAGGTTGTGGTCCAAGAAACTTACCAACCAGCATAAATTCCATCACCAAAATAGATCGATCCACCATAGTTTCAGGAAAAAAAATGGCTACTTCTCCCTCCTGAAGAAAATCTTTAACCGGTTCTTCAGAGGGTAAAGAATTTGCCTCCTTTCTCGCTCCCACAAGGTCTTACCACTTTTTTGGACTTTGAGGGTTGAATTTTGCATCCTCAGCTTCTGAGAAACTTTTTGACCCCACTAGTGGTTCCTTTGAAGGAATATCCTCAATATTCAACACCTTAGAAGTTGGACTGGGCCCTTCTCCTAATATAGCTTCACACATAGGCAAAGCCCCCTTTGACGCTGCCTTTGAGGGGGTACCCATGATACCACTACCCGGGGAGGGACTATCCTGTCCCGCCAAAGATGAAACTGACACCCGGTCCAGTTCTTGGATAGGAGGCATCCCCAGAACCAAAGGCACTTGACCAGTACTACTGCCAAAACTAGTACTACTACCAAAACCAGAACCAGCGGCTGCCCTATCATGAACCCCTAGAACTAAAGGCACATGACCAGTACTACTTCTAGAACCAGCACCAGCACCCGCTCTGCCATGATCCTACACACAATTTGAATCCCCACCTTTCCCGTTCAACTCCTCTCCTCTCCCGCTCAAATCCTCTACCATGGATGTAGAGTAGAGGTAGTGATTTTGATGAGCTTCATTGGAACTATTTAAGAAAAAAAAGTTTCTATCAGTCAGTTATCTTGTTACTTTTACTCATATATCTATATTTCACACAGTGAGTCCAAAAGGTGGATTTAACCTTCACATTTGGGCAGTGTGCCTGGACAGTGATCCTTTTGCTTCTCTTGAATCCTAACATGGTCTTTCCTTTAACATGGACTATGTACTATATGTAATAATCATCTCCTAACAAGGATAAATCTCCTAAGAGGGATACAATAATTTCAGCGCATTATTTGTAGGTCCTAATTCCCACTGGGATTTTTCCCTTAACAGGTTTTCCTCAACAACAATTTCTTGTCTTATGGTGTTACATGTGATGTGTTCATATTTGCATTGAGTATTTGGTTTATAAAGTTTTAATTCTATTTTTTTTTGTTCACAACTGAATAACCCCCCTCTCAGTTGTGTTGTTGGATTACTATTGCTAATTCTTATTACTAACTATTTATTTGGCTCACAACTAAGTCGCTACTAGATATTTTCTGCATGAATAGGTTAATCATATTTAAGAGAAATAAATCCAATTTTATTCCCATCATTTATAGAATCATCATCAGACACACCTTCATTAGCATAGTACCATTCCTCATCCTTGGAGTAATTAGACTTATAAAATTTACGCTTATGCTTAGGAACCCATGTAGGACATCTAGATGCAAGATGACCATTATTATTACAAGAAAACAATTTCATGGGTAATTTTCCTTCAAACTTAACCTTACCTTTCTTTTTTATTTTTTCTATTACAACCACAAGTTCATCAAGTTTCCTTTCTTCTTCCTCTTATTTTTCCCATTCATCGGCATATTCTCCAAGCTCTTCATGTCTATTGCTTCTACTAGTGTTCACAAGTCTTGATAAAGTCTTTTTATCATTATGAAAAATAGCCTTGAATGTAGGTTGTACTTTGGGTAATGCATCCTAGAACTTTACGCTCTCAAAGGTGGTTAGCTTGGAAATCATTACTTATTTTTTTCAAATTTTTTGTCAATGGTATGATATCCTCTATCGCTTGCACTTTATTCTTTTAGGCAGGTGTCAAGGATCTGAGAATCTTTGTGATAACTTCATCTTTAGTATATGTACCTCCTAAATTTATTATTCCAGTAACAACCTCTGTAACCCTGTTTACATATTCTCTAACATTGTCATCATCTTGAATCCTTAGATTCTCCTTTTTAGCCTTCCAATTTTGATTTTTCCCTTCTTAGTATACTGATCTACTTCATAGAGAGCCTCTATCCTTCTTTAGATCTTGTTAGCTGAATCAAGATCTTTAACCTCTATAAATTCCTCCTCTTAGAGTGTGCTTATTAGTCCTTTTCTTGCAACCATATTATAAGAAAACAATTTATTTTCTTCATTAGTAGCATTGCCTAATTCATATTCTTCCTTGATTGGTTCATCATTTTTTGTACTCATCCAGTAGTTAATTCCCAAGTAGATCAAATGATTTCTCATCTTGATCTTCCAACTATCAAAATTTTTTAGTATCAAATTTTAGACTCTCCTTCATATAGTAATCCATTTCTAGACCACCTCAAGCTATTAAGATTTCTCTCAGAGGACCACAAGCTCTGATATTTATTTTCAAGAATAATACAATTGAGAGGAGGGGTGAGTCAATTGTGTGCCAAACATTTAAACTTTAAAACATAAAATTAATTACTTAATACAAATCTGAACACTTCAAGAACAACACCATAACACAAGTATTGTTTGTCAACGAAAACCCTGTTAAGGGGAAAAAAACCTAGTGGGAATTAACACACACAAATAATGTACTAAAAATATTGTATCCCTGTAAGAAGATCTATCCTTATTAGGAGTTGATTATGACATCCAGTACAAAGTCTCTGTTAAAGGACAAAACCTATTAGGACTCTTCTCAATGTTGTTAAGAGTTGAATGAAATGATGAGCTCACTACCTGAGCACACTCCCCAAAGTGAAGGTTAAATCCACCTTCTAAAGGTTAATCCTACCTTCTGGATCCACTATCCAAAGAGAAGTATAAAAGTATACTTATAACTGCAAACTGATTGATACCAACTTGCTTTTGTTATACAGTTCCAATGAAGTGCATTACAAACATAATCATTTCTTTACATCTAGCATAACTCACATCCACATGCTCATAATATCCAATACATCTTATCATTCTCTTCCACATCAAAATAACACTTTCCTTTATACAAGTTACAACAAGAAATCAGACCGATATGTTAAAACTTCCCCAATGCACAAATAATTACATAAACCCTTTCTAAGCTATACACGGTAGCCTTCATTAGTAAATAAAAAACACAAATCATTAGTTACATGCCAAGATCCATAATTCATGCTTGCCAATCACTAAGCATGTTACTATTTGAATTGAGTTGAGTCACTGAGAGGGGAGGGGTGAATCAGTTACAACAAAAACAAATCCAAGTCCCTTAGATGTCGTAAACAAATTTAACATTGTTGCTCAGTTAACATAGATATTTCACTGTCACTTGGTTAACATAGAAAATCTTAAGATATCAACTATGATTATCTTTAGTAATTAATTGTAGAGACACAAACCATGAAGAAAATGAAATGTACATAGATAACACGAATATTTAACATGGAAACCCAATATGGGAAAAACCACCAATAACAACTAGTCATTGTTTTTCACTCTTTTGAAGTGAGTCCTGATAGGATCCAACCTTGTTAAAGGTTGCAATAACACACTGTTAGGTGTGACCCTTTTAGAGGATTTAATCACCCTATAAGGAGTGGCCTTGTGAGAGGTCTTCAAACACTTCAATGTAGAAATGTCACCTTGTGAGAGGATTTACAAAAGACTCTTAAGTCTACTATGTTAAAAATTTTTGATCACTGCTATAATTGTTAGAAAGTAACAATGGATTGACCTATTTTTATAAGCAAATATCTCTGTTGATTCAGATCTCTATTCTGGATTAAAAACTTGATGCTTACTGATCGTATATTGTTTTACAGTTCTTTGTATTCTAAACCTCAATCAGAATCCCATCTATATTTTCCTTCACTCTTCATATCACACTTCACATGTAATTCCATATCACTGCCACACTATTCAATCCAAACTTGACCTTATATATGTTAATTATTGTCAAGTCAAGCTTGATATCCTTCCAAATAAATAATAAAACTCATATATTTTGGCTGTATATAACTAATTATCCATAAAATATAAGCCATTGTTAGTTGGGTGACACTAACTGTATTACTCACTCAACAATGAAATCCTTCAACTCCTGACCAACACTGTAATGTCTGAGTGAACTTGATTAGAACTAAAATCAATTTGGTCATCTTCGATGCCTGAGAGAGCTTGAAAAACACTAACTGTGCTTGGATAGGATTAGACATTTTTGTAAGCATCACTATACTTGTGTAAACATCAATGACAATACACAATTTAATAATTGTCATCAACAATCTCCCTTTTTGGCATTGATGGCAACACAACATGTCATAATACAAAGAATTATAGAGAAGTAGACATAAGAATGAAATTTTATTAATTTCCTTAGCTTCATTCTAATTCTCATCCAATAATCCCTCATTCACTGAAATACATATTTCTCGCTCTTACATTAATCTCTGCTTCTGATAAAGCTCTCCCTCTGTCATCAATCTCTCCATGAGTAATCTCTCCCTCTTTCACTAATCAATATGGCATACACTAATCTCTCCATTTTTGATAACCAATGCCAAAGACACCAACTGACATATCAAATTAAATTGTAATGTACATGTCTTTACTGATTCATATGCAATAAGCTCTAAATATCTGTGTCAACATGTTAAGTATGTTCTATAGCTTGGTTAATGTATCACTAAACTATGTTTTAGTGAGCCTTAGTTAATGGAATCGCCCCTTTTTTTCCTCTAAGATACAAAAATGCATCATTAGGTAATGGTTTTGTGAATATTGTTGGAGATTTGATTCTGAGCAGTTGATTGATTGTATGTTTGTCATTGATGACAACATATAATACATAGTAGTAATTATGTATGTACTTATCCTAATGATGATATGAAGACTTGCGTGGATAGATACATGTTGTTGACATGTTTATTATGTTATTTTCATACACGCAGACCTAGATATGATGTTTCAGTAAAGTTATATAATTTTGTTATTGGCAGTTAAAGTTCTGGAAGTGTAACAGTTTAGGGCCGACGTATATCACACGTTTCTTGAGTTACACCTATCTTCTATAAATGCATGTGTATATTCATTATTAGTTATGAGTTGATGATATTAATCCAAAGGCACCAAATGTGTTTCAAGAAGATTGCAAAGTTAGAGTTAAATTGGTGAGGCCGACTTAGTGAAGCGTCGCGTCTATTTGGTTTATACTTGCGCAGTTGTAATTATGCTTGCGTGCTTAATAGAGCTGACAAGAATGTTATGAATAGTTGTCTTATAGGTCCCATGATCTCATACTATGAGGAAGATACTTATAACAAGTCAAAGGTGACACGCTAAGTGTGAATGATACGAAAAGATAAGAAAGATGTACAGAGTAGATTATCAGAGTTTGTTCATTCATCAAGAGTCTATTTGAAGAATAAGTGAAAGATTGCAATACACTGGAACTGATCAAGACAGCAGGTCTACTCTACAGTTCATCATCAGATATAGTGCATATCTGTTATTCAGAAGGTTGTAGCCTTCACCATCAAGTAGTGAGCTTTTGGACAGTGAGTCCACCACCCCTAACATGGTTACTTGTAAAAGACTCCTAACAGGGTTCGACCCTTAACCAAGTCCCTATACTTATTGCATTATATTGTACAACTCCTAACAGGGTTGAAATATCTTCTAACAAGGATTACTATAAACAACTATAGTTTATTGTGGGTGTTAATTCCCACCGGGGTTTTTACCATTTGGTTTCCCCATAATCAAATTGTGTATTGAGTACTATGTTATCTGATTAAGCATTTACTTTGTTGTATTCTAAAGTTAAAGAAGTAAAAAGAATTGAAGTTACTGATAACTGATTCACCCCCCCCCTTCTCAATTATCCTTTGGGACTATTCTAACAAATATGTCTGCAATTTTTTCTTTAGTATTCACATAATCCAATCTTACTTCCTTGTCCTGAACCAATTCTCTCAAGAAATTATACTTTATTGCAATATGTTTAGTCTCAGTATGCATTAGAGGATTCTTTGAGATATTAATAGCACTAGTGTTGTCACAGTAGATAATGAATAGTTATGTTATTTCCACCTTCATACCTGGCAACAATTGTTTGAACCATCTGATGTTTGAACAATTTACTGCTGTAGCAACATATTCTGCTTCTTCTATGGATTGAGAAATGCAGTTTTGTTTCTTGCTTGTCCAGGAGACTAACCTCTTTCCAAGAAATAGTGCTCCAATAATTGTGCTCTTTCTATCATCAACACTTCCTGCCCAATTAGCATCAGTAAAATTATTCAAATCAAAATTTCCTCCTTTCTTATACCATAATCCATAATCTTCAGTACCCTTAAGATATCTCAAAATCCTTTTGATAGCCATCAAATGATTCTCTCTAGGATTAGCTGAAAACCTTGCAACAATACCAACTGCTAATGCAATATAAGGTCTAGTGTGAACAACATATTGAAGTTTTCTAATCATGGATCTGTATGTAGTGTGATTTACCTCCTTTGAATCATCATCCTTAGATAGCTTATGTCCAGTAGGCATAGATGTTCCAAGTGGTCTAGAATCTTCCATCCAAAATTTCTTCAGTACTCTTTTATGTATTTAGACTGAGTAATGTAGATACCATCCTTCATCTGATAAACTTGTAATCCAACAAAGAATTTTATTTTACCAAAAATAGACATCTAAAATTCCTTACTCATAGCTTCTGAGAATGCTCTGCACAAGTCATCATATCCAGTAAACAATATGTCATCAACAAATATTTATGCCAATAGTATCTTGTTCTGACGTCCTTCTTTGATGTACAAGCTATTGTTATCATTAGTTCTATGAAATCCAATACTTATCAACTAACCATGCAGTGTTTCATATAAGTCTCTTGGAGCTTGCTTCAATCCATACAATGCTTTGTACAGTTTGTAAACCATATTCCTTTTGTTAGGATCTATAAAGCCTCTAGGTTGTTCAATATAGACTACCTCTTCTAGAATTATATTTAAGAATGCATATTTTACATCCATTTGATATACCTTGAATCCTTTATGTGCAGCATATGCCAGAAGAGTTTTGACTCCTTGAATTCTTGCAATAGGAGAAAAATTTTCTCCATAATTAATGCCCTCTTGTTGAGCATATCCTTTACATACTAATCTAGCTTTGTTTTTTAAAACTTCACCTTTCTCATTCATCTTGTTTCTAAAAACCCACTTAGTACCAATCACATTCTTGTCTTTTGGTCTAGGTACAAGATTCTAGGTTTTGTTCTTTTCTATCTTCTCAATTTCTTCATTTGTTGCTTCAGTCTAGTTCTCATCATTCAATGCATATTTAAAAGTTCTAGGTTCAATTTCAGTAAGTAAACATGTAAATTTTATTTTGTTCCTTGTCATTACACATTCTGTCTGATCTCCAATTATTTGTTCAGGTGGATGATTCCTTCTAACACATTTTGTAACTACAAGATCCTTCCTTATTGATTCTGTGCTTGTTCCACTATGTTCACCATGCTCAAATATTTTGTCTTCTTCTTCTGTCTGATACTTTGGTTCCGCTATCTGAGACTATGGTGTATCTATCTATGACTCGGGTGCCTCTGTCTACGACTCAGTTTCTTTAGTCTGAGACTTGGTTCCCTCTGTTTGTGACTCGATTTCTTCACTAAGCATCACTAGTTGCATAGGTTGCAACAAGCTTTGTGCTAATGAATTTAGTGGTTGACATTATTGTTGTCCAATCACCATTGCATGTGTCTTAGGTGTAGTATTAGGTTCATAATACACAAATTTTTTGTAGTCTTTAGGCTCTTTACTGCTCTGTGCTTCATTTCTCTCTGCAAACTCATCGACCTTTACATGCACACTTTCTATGAATTTATGAGTAGTAATATTTAAACATTTATATGCTTTTCTTTTGCTGGAGCAGCCTAGGAATATACCTTCATCACCTTCTACATCAAATTTTCCATTTCTTATTTCCTTCAAGATGTAGCATTTACTTCCAAATAATTTGAAATAATGAACATTAGGTTTGTAGCCATGCCATAATTCAAAAGGTGTCTTCTCAATACCTAACTTCAGTTGAACTTGATTGAAGGTGTGAATTGTAGTGCTAGTGGGTTCCTTCTAGTATTTGGTAGCAACATTCTTCTCAATCATCAAGGTTCTTGCACAATCCATAATGGATCTATTCCTTCTTTCTGCAATACCATTCTGCTGTGGTGTACCTAGGGAAGATACTTGTCTTTTGATTCCTCTTTCATTGCAGAACTCATTGAATTCATTAGAAATAAATTCTCCTCCTCTGTTAGATCGTAGACACTTAAGTTTCTTTCCTATTTCTTTTTGAACTCTGGCTAGGTATCATTTAAACTTCTGAAAAGCATCTAATTTTTCTTTGAGAAACCTAACAGTCATCATTCTAGAATGATCATCAACAAATAGAATAAATTACTTCTCACCTATGTAAATTTTTGTTCCAATTGGTTCACATTAGTCATTATGTACCAATTCAAAGACTTCTTCTGCATTGTAGTTCTTTCTCTTGAAGCTTGTTTTGCCCATCTTCCCAATTTGACATTGTTTGCATATTGCTAGTTCATGTTTCTTCAGAATAGTAATACCTCTTACTCTTATGAACTCTTACTTATGTTGATCAGGTTTTCAAAGTTTACATGACACGACCTTTTATGCCATAACCATATTTCTTCTACTTGTGCAATAAAACATGAACTTTCATTGAGATCAAGCTAAAATAGATTACCTTTTGTTTTCCTGCCAGTTCCAACTAGGTTTCCTCTACCATCCAGGAGATTGGCCTTTCCATTCATGAATTCTATCTTGAAACAAATTTTATTCAGTTGTCCCACACTTATTAGATTATGCCTTAGTCCTTCAACCCAATAAGAATTATCATATTTGATTCCTTCAGTAAGAGCAATACAACCTTTACCTTTCACATAGCAGGGTTCATCATTCCCAAAACTAACACTCCCACCATCATAGTGTTCAAGATGTCCAAATTTTCTTTTATCACCAGTCATGTGGTGAGAACAATCACTATCAATTATCCTGTTGTCATTCTTACTAATATGAGAGTATAGTGCAGTATTTTCATTGTCTTCACTATCTGACTCATCCTTAATAGATATGTAAACTATTTCATCTTCATCTTCATCACTATCATAATCTTTAGCAATATAACAAGATTTCTTACCTTTGTCCTTGTAGATTTTGTATCTTTTGTAATCTTTATTTCCTTTATACCTGTTAAACTTTCTCTCACCCTTGTCTTCCCTTTTCAGAAATTTAGTAGTAATGTGACCAACATCATCACATGAAAAGAAAATCAATGGTATTCTTCCTTTGTATTGTCCTTTTCCTTTTGCAACTCTCCTTGCAAGTAATGGTTCAATGATTTCCAGATCCTCATCATCAGAATCA
>MU228290.1:634697-645092 GCA_018584345.1 Thuja plicata | reverse complement strand
AAACTAAATTGCGATGAATGGTTTAAACAACATTCAAGACAGAGGATTGATTGTATGAGTGATTGGCCATGACATTTGAGTTGACAAATGCACCCTACACATTCATGAGATTGATGAATCAAGTTTTAAAGCCCTATGTTATTAATTTTGTTATTATATATCATGGGGTGCCAGCAAGAAGTTGAGTCCACTTTTTTGGGAAAAAAGTGGAAGTGTTTTTCTTGTTTTTCAAATTTTCTATCAATTGATGTCAAATTTGAGGCACTTAGAGATTTAATCTCAAAAAATGCACTATTAGAAAATGTAGTGCTCAGAGTCTATTTTTCAAATATGTAATTTATTTGAATACCCACATGGTAGAAAATATATTTAGTAGGCATATTTAAAAACCTCTTTTTCAAAATGCGTGTTTCAGGACCATACCCCGCATGTGTACGACCACCCTATTTTGAATTAAATAAATAAATTTTTCTAAATCCTTTTGGTGGAAGGTACCTAACACATCAAAGATTGGTCAGAAAATTTTTGCTTTTTTTTTTAATTGAATATATTTTTTTTAATTAATTTTTAATTGGTTATAAAGTACATTTTCAAAACTTCTCGTGTACGACCACCATAATTTGATGAAAATTTAACTTTTTAAGGAATTTTTTTTTTTTTAAAATTTGAATAAAATTCTATGTACATTGGTCTCATATAATTCATTTTTTCGAAAACCTAAAATCAAAAAAGTTATTAAAGTTTTAGTGAACCTTACTATTTTAAGTTTAAGTACCACTTTTGATTAATAAATATTGTAAAAATAGTAAAATTTATCATATCACTATAAAATTTATATTTTTGAAATCGAGACAATAAGATCTCTAATGGGTTTTAATTTCATCTAAAAATTCAACTAGGAAGACCCTCAAAAAATTAGGGCAAGACAAAAATCTGGTGTTCAAATGCCTTGGCCATTATTTTGGAGGTCCAAGCATAGGCTTGGTCCCATCAAATCTGTCCCAAATTGAAATCTAATGCAAATGGTGGTTTGGTAAATTCAAATTTTAAAAAATGGGCACACGTTTAAAAACGTGTACCCATTTCTTAAATGTAATATATCGGCATGTAAAAATGAGTTTAAAAAAAAAATTTAAAAATGGGTACCTGTTTTGAAAAATGGGCACCTGTTTTGATAAAAAATGGCCACCCTTTTTTTGAATTTTTGATCGAGTGTCTGAGCCTAAAACAGGTGCCCATTTTTTTCAAAACGGGTGCCTGTTTCTAGCGGTAGTTTTCAAGCCCACAAGACTTCCGCGGAATTGGTACCCAACTTCTTGCACTTACCCGATGATGACATTTTAATTTTTAGTAAAACCAAAGAAGAACACTTTGAGCATGTTAGGACTTTTATTGCAAAAATTGAAAGGGTTAAAACTATTGGTGAATATGAAAAGTGTACTCTCATTAAAAGGAATTAGTTTATTCAGGATTTGTAGTTTTAGAAGAAACATTGAAAATAGACCCTAAGAAATTCAAGGTCATTGTTGACTGTCGATCTCCAAATAGTATGCAATTGCACCAAGATAGTGTCCAAAAAAGTGGCCACCCACCCAAAAAAACAACAAAACACCCCTAACATGATTGGGCTACTTTAAATTCTAATAACCCAATTGAGCTTAGTTTTTGTAAATTTATAGTGCAAGAGCAAGGCTAGTTAATAGGCTTGGATAACAAGGTTGAGGCTTGGGAGCTTCATTTCCCTCAATTTCCCTCCTTTTTCATGTGATTTTGTCTTAGAAACTAGTTTCTCAACTTCCTTGTCATCAGGTTTACATATTATCAATTGGGTATTTGTAAAGGTACTACCTTCTTTCACATGTATTCTACACTTTCTAACCAATTTTTTTTGTATTTTTGGATAACATTAACATATTATAGTTTAATTTGTTTAACCATTGTCTCAATAGTTCTCAAAGATATATGTTTATCATTTTTTAATACCTTTTGGGTGCCAACAAGAAGTTGAGTACACTTTTTAGCCAAAAAGTGGAATTGTTTTTCCTATTTATCAAATTCATCCTATTTGAGATAAATATTTGAAGAACTTAGTGAATGAATCTTAAAAAAATTCAGTAATATAAGTTGTATTAATCAAAGTATACTTTCCAAATATGTAATTTATTTTAATACCTAGATGATAAAATTGCATTTTTAATAGGCATTACTAAAACCCACATTTTAAAAGTCCCTGTTTCAAGACCATACTATGGTTGTGTACGACAAGAAAAATTTAACCAAAATTAAACTATTTCTCTGAATCCTTTTGGGACATGGTATGTAACACAATTAAGATTGTTGACAATATTATTTTGTATTTTTTTGTTGAATATTTTTTTTTATTGATTTTATATTAGGCATAATTTTTGTTTTTAGAATATCTCGTGTACGACAACCATAATTTGACTAAAACATATGATTTTAAATTTTTTTGTAGTATGTATAATTGTCTCTAGTTTGATGTCATATATTTTTTTTTGAGAGAAACTTTCAAATAAAATAGTTATTAAAATAACAAAATAGCCAGTTATCTTTAGCTTGTAGATATATTTCAGTACAAATTCAATGAAAAATAGAAATATCAATCAAATTTACAAACAAATAACATATTTAGAATCTACACAGTCTGATATATAATGGATTTTTTTGTCAAAATGTTCCTCTAAAAACGTGTTTAGATATATGTCTAAACTCCTTATTTTGTATGGACACTAGCAGAGCCTTCAAGTTGCAAGTCAAACTAGGTCCAAGGCTATGGTTCAACTACCCAAGCCTCTTTCCAAACCAAAATCCAATAGTAAAAGGGGCTTGAAATTCACTTTTTTAGAAACAAGATATCGTTTATTAAACATTTCCTCGTTTACCTTTTTTTTAAATCATAACATATAAATGAATCGATGGAAGGTTTTCTTTAAAAATTAATATATTTTTTCAAAATAGGATCAAGTTTTGAAACGCAGTCCCATTTCATTTTTCAAAATGGGACGTAATTTTTAAAAGAGATCACATTTTGTTTTTTTGAAACAGGGCCCTGTTTCTAAAATTTTAGGCTCAGGATCCTGAAGCTAAACAAGACCCTATTCATTCTAAGCGGGAACCCATTTCATTGAGTGTGATTTCACGAATTTGGCTGAGTATGAAAGTTCCACCATAAGTGGACTCAACTTCTTGGACTTACCCTTTTGATTTAGTTGACCAAATTTAAAACAAATTATATATTATTGTTGTGAACTTTATCCTTTACGCTTTTGAAAAATAAATTTTCACTTTTTATTATTTTTTTCCAAGTTGAGTCTCGCGCATGAATAAGCATATGATTTTCAGGATGTGTCCACTTCAAAATATCATTAAAAATAAAATACACAACAAAAAGTTAGAAAAAAAATAGACAACTTCTAGATACCAGAGCATTTTGTGAAATACTAAATCTAAGTATGACTTTTTTGATGCGCACGCCAAAAAATATGTTATATTTTAAAAAAAAAAAATAATAGTTTTATGTGTGCATAGGATTTGACCCTCTTAATCTTATGCATTTTTAATAAACTTTAGTATTTATTAAATAATATTTAGAGTATTACAATTCATATTATTTTCACATCTTCTAATTTTGATTTCATGACTCTCAATTTCTCTTCCAAGTTTAGGTTTAATTGATTTCAGGAAAAAAAACAAAATGTGACCACTTATACCCTCTTTTTTGCACACCATCTTTGTGTACTTATCAATTGTATCTGAATCTTTGATATATTCTTGAGTAATTTTATAAGAAATTTAAATTGGTTATGTTCTCCATGTTATAGAAATAATTAAGGGGGTAAGAAAAGAATTCAACTAGACAATAGTAGCTGAGAAGAATTTTTAATTGTTGAAAAATGAAGCTATAGAAAAAATAGTGTTAGCACTACCAGAGTTTGGAAAAGTGTTCCAATTTGATGGTGATTCTAGTAGAATAGTAATAAGAGGAGTTCTTAGTTATGAGGATAGACCAATAGCATATTTGAACCAAAATTTGAATGAAGAAAAAAGGAGATATTTTGTATATGATCAAGAGATTTATGCAATTGTGTAGGCACTCAAGAAGTGGAAACAATATTTGTTACCAAAAGAGTTCCCACTATATACATATCATCATGCTGTACAAAACATTAACAACCAAGGTGATTTAAAATAGATGCATTTGAAGTGGGTTGAATTTCTTCAAAGCTACTCATTTGTTTTAAAATATAGAAGCGGTAAACCAATACAGTCGTCGATTCACTAAGTAGGAGTTTTTAATTAAACAAGATAAAACTGAATTTTGTTGGATTTTAAATAATCATGGATAGTGTTTAAGAATCCAATTGCAGTGTATCAAAGTCCATGGATAGAGTATTTTATTCAAGAGAATTTTTTATTCGAAGGAAAAGAGTTGTGTGTACCTCAAGGTTCTATGATGAACAATTTGATAAGAGAGGTGCATAGTGGTGGATTGGGTTGACATTTTGGAATTGATAAATGATACCTCTTTTAAGTGAGAGTAATTATTGGCTAGGGATGAGGGTTTATGTTAATAAGATCGTTTAAGTATGTAGAATACGCTAACATGTAAAGGGAGTGAAGGAAAATATAAGATTGCATCATCCACTACATATACCAGAGAGACTATAGGGTATGTGCAGGATCATGGTATGCCAAACCGAGCCCTTAAGTGGCAATGAAAATTTAGAAAATCAGGTTTAGAAAAGTTGATGTAAACATTTGAAAAAGATATCAATGTTATATAAAAAATGTGTAAGAAGAGAATCTGTAGAAAATTGATTTTAGTTTCTTTGCTACAAGCCATTGTTTAAAAATAAAATATTCTATGTGGTGAAATTTCAAATTTATATGTAGTATGAAAATTTCAAGAAAAAGATAAGAAGTAGGTGTATGTCTGACCACCTTAAACACAATAAAATGATAATATATTTTTACAAGATTATATATTTAAGTAGTAGACTCATGTCCGGATGTGATGCATATATTTTTGTAATTTTTTTCTTGGTAAATAATTAATTATGATTTTTCTACTACAACATTTCTAGAATATTAAAAATTTTGTGTCTGACCACCTTAACTTAGTCTAAACTTCATCAAATTGAATTTTGTTAATTTTTTTATTGTAGTAGGAAAAGCATAGAATGTGACTCATCTTTAGGATTTCAAAAATGTTATACTGTTTGAAAGTTATATTTAATTTTCAATTAGTCTATCAGTCAAGACTAAAAAGATAAGAAGTAGGTGTATGTCTGACCACCTTAAACACAATCATATGATAATATATTTTTACTAGATTATAGATATAAGTAGTAGACTCATGTGTGGATGTGATGCATTTTTGTTTGTAATTTTTTTCCAAGTAAATAATTACTTATGATTTTTCTTCTACAACTTTTTCAGAATAAAAAGACTCATGTGTCTGACCACCTTAACTTAGTCTAAACCTAATCGAATTGATTTTTTTTATTTTTTTCTTATAGTAGGTGAAGCATAGAATGTGACACATGTTTCAGATTTAAAATATGTTATACCATTTGAAAGTTATAGATATTTTTCAATCAGTCTACCAATCAGGACCATTTTTTCACATCGCCATTTTTTGGCATACCATGAGCTTGCACATACCCTATGGGAATACATTTGTATGGATATTGTTTTATTTTTACCTCTAATGTAGAAATATTGCTCATTTAAAAGACTAGTGACGCTTCCCATATTGCCAATTTATTTTTTAAAGAGGTAGTTTGGGTGCAAGGTTTTCCTAAAAGTATTGATTGTGTTAGTCATATTTACATACATTGTGGAAGAAGTCAGGCCCAAAGTTGGGTTTTAGTTCAGCATACTATCCACAAACATATGGCTAGATTGATGTCATAAATAATAGTTTAGGTAATTTTTTGTGGTGTTTGGTTGGTGGAAAACTAAATGAGAGAATTTTAACATTGTCACAGACTGAGTTTGCCTATAGTAGTTTTTTTAATTTAGAAGTATGAGAAATAGTCCATTCAATGTTGTTGATCGATATAGATCAAGGGACATGGATGATCTCAAAGATAGTGCATATATAGTGAGGAATAATATTGTAGTTGAGGAATTTGTAGAATACTTCAAAGAGTTCCACAAAGAAGTGAAGGAGAAATTAGAGAAGAGTAGTGCCAAGTAAAAAACTATGTTAATATACATAGAAGAGAGAAATAATTTTAGGTTGGTGAATTAGTATGAGTTCATCTGAGAAAAGAAATGTTTCCATGGGGAGCCTATAAAAAATTAAAATAGATGAAGATAGGTCCATGTAGGATCTTGAGGAAGTTTCTAGCTAATGGCTACAAAGTGTAACTTCCAAAGGACATTCATAGCTCACCTATATTTAATATCAGTGATTTATATAAGTATTATGAGGCAGATAATAGTACACCAACACATTTACTAATAAAAATAGATCAAAAACTAGCATGGATTGATCTGTTGCCTAAAAATAAAGCTAAAAGGTGGATATTATTGTTTGTCCTAGAGTTGCAAAGAAGACACCAGGTGAAGAATGCATGGAGTATTTGGTTCAATGGAAGGATAAACCAACTAAGGAAACATCATGGTTGAAGGAAAATGAGCTAGCTAGTTATGGAATTCCAATTCCAAATTGGTCTGGAAATGTTCATGAGTTCATCCTCGTAAAACATTTCTCTAGTTAGGATATCTAATGCAAAAGCATCTAGGTGTATGTGAAATTCTCATCACCAACAAATATATCCAAAACTGGCTACATCTTTGGTTTCAATTTTAATTTTTACTAAATTCAGTCATCAAGAGAAGTGAGGAGAGATCTGAAGCGATGTGGAGAGAAGTGAGGAGAGATCTAAAGCAATGTGGAGGTTAGCTAGACATGATAGAGGTAGACTAGCTTAACCAAGGCATTAAAAATAAAAATAAAAAAATAGAAAAATGTATATTAAATTCAAATTATTCATGGCTATTGGATTTAATTCCAAATCTTTAATTCAATATTAGAATTATTGTTCATATTTATCGTCATGTATATGTTTTTGAATTTAATTCGAAACTAATTTTTTATTTTTTTTGAGGAAAAATACTTCTTACGTTCCAAAGGATGTAATTCAAATTTCTGAATGTAAATGAATTTAAATAGTTGTTGCAATTTATTTGTGAGTTGTTGTTCATGATTTTTTTTTAATGTTTTAGGAATATCCTTGTGAATGACTTCTCCAAATAGCCAGAGCTGCTATCAATCTTATGGAAGGTGAAGAATGAAAGGTTCAAATGGTAAGTATATGCTGCCAAATTAAAAAATTTCTCTCCAAGCATGTGTAGTGACTCGAAGCATGCACAAAAACTATTTTCGAGAGGCACAAAATAAATTATGAATTTTGTACAGACTTGAATAAACATATTTTCATGTGACAGTCATGAGAAGGTAGTGTAGTTCACATAAGTTAATAATTCCATCAATTTCCTATAACACTTCTAAATCTGTATATTTGATAAAGCAATGAGAAGAGTCATACAAAGAGCTATATGAAAATTCATAAGGAGGGAAAGCTTTAGGGCATTGCAAACTTCTACATAGTTATAAAGAATGTGAATTACTATTTTTCCTTAACAATTTTATTTCATTATAGTCTCAATAGGATTTAAGGTACTATCAACACCATAATATAGATAGATCAATAGTTCAAGGTTGATTCCCTAACTGCCCCATATGAATGTAACATGTACGAAAATTAGCCCAAGGTAGCTATATGGAGGCTAATTTCATAACAAAAAACCCTAATAGTTAATAGAGGTATTGACGGCATAACTCCTATACAAATAAACCTTTTCTTCTCAGCACATATGAGTGATCTGCATTAATGAATGCGATAGGAGAATAGATACTAGTTTGGAGTGCGAGCTATAATAATTGGACGGTCATTTTATGTTTTCAGTGAGGTCTTGTGAGATGATTTGAATAATATTTGAGTGTTAATTCATAAAACCAGATAACAAAATATGTTTGACAAAAATTAACTCAAAAACTACGAGTAGAGAATTTTTGTTAAGGAATACAGATTTAAATAAACGATTATGTTGGATATCTAAAATTAGAAGGTATCACTTATTTTGTTGTTTGTTTGATAATTTTATAAGGGCATACGGTCAATTTTCTTAAAGATAAAGAGGCTTTGAAGTATACTACTTTATTATATTTAGAATATTTAGGAAAATCAAAGTCTTTTTTGTTGGTGTATTACACTCTAGATAGGTTTATTATTGGTTTGCATTAATGAAACTAACTATTGGTTTGCATTAATGAAACTACCACTTAGTTATCAATAGTTATGTAACCGTGTTTAATTTTTTTGTATTGCCTCTTTAAAGGAACCTTTTGAATCAATTAAATATACTGTTCAAGTTTTATTCTTCTCTCTTGAATCAATATGTGGTATTAGAGCGTATATTTCCTCTTGTGCCTATGATGTGTGAAACACTATAGGAGTGTGAAAGGAGACATCAGATGATTATGTAATGCATATGGTCTTTGTCATTTTGCTAAAGAAGAACTAAGATTGTGTCATCCTATTCTTTTCATCAGGACTATTCACAACACTGTTGAGACATGGTGTACTATTTTCCTCACAATTCACCAACCTAGCATTAACAATTTTGAAGCATTTGATGAGATATATGAAAATATGAACATGGTTTTGAATCAGTTGCACATGGATGGGCATGTCAATATTGTTTTTTCCTAAAGAGGAGTATGTGGTATATTTGAGTAAAAATCTAGAATATAGAGCCATTATGTGCCTACGTTTGAGGAACCATGTCTGTGAGGAATAAATAAGGCATTTTTTAGTAGGTCTCATTTCATCTCTTTCTAATATAGCTTTTCTAGGTTTATAGGTTTATTGATTTCTTAAATTTGTTGAAGGTTGGAGATAAGCTTTGCAAATTATTATTCAGCAATCCATTTCCCATATTCCATTTCTACTCCACAAGAAGACCATATCAAATTTTTAATTAAGACAATAATTTGAAATTTCAATGGTGTTTTCTATGAAGGCATTGGTAAAGAGATATATTTTTGTGTTGAAGTTTATGGGTATTATTGAAACTACACAGTCTTGATAGTGAAGTAGTAAACATTTGAACATTTATACTTGATTAGAAAATTCAAATGTTGATATTACTGAATGAGAGAAAGGAGGTGTATTGTTAGTGGTATGTGTCACTTTATTTCTTTCATAGGGAGGTTTCAAAAATTATGCTACAATCCTTTCAATTAGTTTATATTTTTTCAGAGTAATAAGGATACAAAAATGGAAAAATTAACTATTATTGCCAAATTTGAAGGATACAAATTTCACACATGGAAAATTAAAATATAATTAACTTTAATTGGAAAATATTTCTGGGACATTGTGAGTGGAATTTTAAAAAAAAACCAAAAAAAGATGAAGCAACAAATGGATGCCTAAAGATCGTAAGATCGTGATATTAATTGGTCTTGGTTTATAATATGCATATTTGTTTCATATTGATATAATAAAGACATCAAAGGAAATATTGGATGGGCTTAACACTCAATCTCATTCATAGGATTCAAGTGCTAAAATTTCATAAAGAATAAATTATCTGGATCGAAGATGGATGATGGAGATAATATTGTTCAACATATAACTACATTTTGTTCTCTCCTTAATCTACTTAAATGTATAAAATCCAAATTCAATGATGATGATTTTCCAAGGGAATCTTACTAAGTAGTATTTTTTTTTAATCCTAATTTGGAAACTCTAATATCCTCTCTAATTATTGAAGAAAGCAGAGTTGACTCAATATTAATTGGTCTTGGTTTATCATATGCATATTTGTTTCATATTGATATAATGAAGACATTAAAGGAAATATTGGATGGGCTTAACACTCAATCTCATTCATAGGCTTCAAGTGCTAAAATTTTCATAAAGAAGAAATTATTTGGATCGAAGATGGGTGATGGAGATAATATTGTTCAACATATAAGTATATTTTTTTCTCTGCTTAATCGGCTTAGATGTATAAACTCCAAACTCAATAATGATGATTTTCCAAGGAAATCTTACTAAGTAGTAATTTTTTTGAATCTGTTAAGTTTTTAGGATAGCTACAAATGTAATAGCACTACTTGTATATATTCTATGTGTTTCAAATGCAACAATCTCTCTTTCATTTATATTGGGAAAGAGGCTAGGAGAGACATGTCCCTTCATGGGACATGTCTATTCATTAAAATTTTATAATGTTTCATTAATCAATCATATATTAGAATAATATAAGTTTGCATAATATATGTTTAAT
>MU228290.1:615254-627839 GCA_018584345.1 Thuja plicata | reverse complement strand
CACCTTTTAGATATGAATACAGGAGGTAGAGCCCATAAGGTCATATATCAACACATATGACAAAAGAAGTTTACACATTAAACATATTATATATCAATAAAGATTACAATGCAAATTACAATTTAATTATACCAAGACCTTTCCTAAAGTTTTCAACTTTCGTTCGACAAGTGACTTGGTGAGAATATCATCCATCTTTTATATAGTTTGGATCACTCTTGGTGAACCCCAAGTTATGTAGGAGTTAGCATAAAGATGTTTTAGTCAGTACACATGGGACTCATCTCATGATCATAGTCCTCTGACTACAAAAACCATCTCCATTGTTGACTCCCTCTGAACCAATATGACCAAATTCCTTGGAGATCAGAATGAATTAGATCCTCTAGATGTTCCCTTTAAATTTTAAAATCTTGCAACAACCTCTTGACCTCCTCGTCCAAGGTTGTTTTTAGATGAACTATAAGACTCCCTCTGAATCTTATATCAACTCTCAACTCAGTCCCATAATAAGTTCTTTCTCCCTTGAATTTAATCTCTTATGATTCTTGATCTCTTATTGTCAAATATTGCTACCCTCTGGCAATTTCTTTCACCAACTTGAATTATTATTGTGATCCTCCCGAAGCTAAATTCAACACTCCCTCTTAGCTAGGGAGGAATCCATCTCGATAACTTCTGGTTTGTCCTCCTACCACTAACATCAACACTCTCTCTTAGCTAATGAGGGTCTTCTCAAATATATGAGTTATAGAGTGATGTATACCATGGATACTCCATAGAGTGGCTTCATCATGGCTTCTCCCATGAATGAAAATGAAAATAGACACAAGTGTTCATCACGGAGTCACTCACGTGATGTCATCATCTCACAATGACGGCCACCATAGCTACTCCTAGAGGGTGACTCAACACAAGAGTTTAGTCATGGAGTCACTCACATGATCTCCACCATGGCTACTCCTAGAGGGTGGCTCCAACACATCTACAGCCAGAGGGTGGAACAAGGGTTTTTTTTTTTTTACCTCAAACTTCTTCCTCATAAAGAAGAATGCACTAATAAGGGCTTACAACTAAAATTTCTCTTATAGAGAAAGATGCATTAACAAGGAATTTCACCTCATATTTCTCTGTCTCAAATAAATTCTACAAGGGCTTTCACCACAAATTTCTCTATCTTAGAGAAAAATGGATTATAGTACATCTCAAGTAATCAATGATACTGGGACTCCCTCTCAGCAAGGGCTTCATTCTCCACAACTCCAAGCTTGTCTCAAAAAATGCACAAACTTAACTTTGGCAAGAGGCTTGGTGAGAATATGATTTGTTTTTTCTTTAGTGCTATTGTACCTCAACTGAATAGCATTCCTTTGCATCAATTCTCTAATATAGTTATAGATGATTTGACCTCTCATGAAATATGCGGTTGGAGTCGGCATCAATCTTGGTGAATCATAGTCCACTGACTGCTAATCTCTAGAGGAACCAACTCATCATGGTCCACTCCCTCTAAATGTTTATTCCCCCTCTTCAAAGAAATAGATCAACTTTAGAATAAGAAACCTTCAAGATGGCATACTACAGTGCTCTAATTCTAGAAACAATACTTCAAGTTCCCAAATATAGCCACCAAAATAAATGTCTCTCTTTAATGAACTACACCACACCAATATGTAGGTAACTCGCCATGGGAATAACAAACACTCCTATCTTTGCAATTCAGGTTTAAGCAATCCTTCTTCAAGCCACCATATTTCAGAGCAATCCAATAATATTGATTTTTATATGGGAATCCCTTCACACCACAAGAATAATATTGTATCTAACTATAGATCCTTCTAAACAGGGAAAATATGAAGGTCTCCACAACACAACAACCTCAACTTAGTTCGTGTAAAGAAGCAATGCCCAAGATTCTCCATCCAACAATTAAAGTAAGCCATCGATATTATGTTTATGTCATACCCGTCATAGTCTCACGGGTCTTCAGATCTACGTACCTCAACACGGGCCAATGGAAATAGCTAAAAACTTCAAACCAAGTTAATCTCTACATAGGTCTACAATATATATGCGACCTCTGATAAACGAGCATCCACATCATAAAATATTTTGTTTGGTCACAAATTATGCAGTCATGAATTGCGAGTTGCATATGTGATGGTAACCAGGTGATGGTATAATGAGAGCCTCAGTCAACCTCCAATATGCATATGCTGAAACCATATGAAATGGAAACCTCCATGCACCAAGTAAATAAAATGGCGAAGTCACCATATCAGAGATATTATTTCATAATTTTCTCCATTCATCATGATTTTAATGAACTGCCCCTATGTCTCTGCCATAGTGAGGGAGGCTCTGAAAGGACTGTAACACCACCTATTCAATTGCTTGAGTTAGGTACAAATTAGCATAACCACATGATCTGCAAATAATGTGTTTCAAATGAAGACCACAGATTGCAATCTTGAGTGATGAGTCAAGGATTGAAAAGAAATGATCTCCTCATAGAGTAGTCAAAATTTGTAAATATTTGTCACAAACATAACCTTATTACACCTGAAAACTCTTAATTGAAAAATGGGGTCTACAACAATTTGGAGCTATGGCTCGATATAATCTTCCATACACTTGAACCCAACCAATACTATTCATGAGAATGGTATATTGTGCCATGAATTTAATATTATTCTCCATTAAAACCTTACAAAAATTCTGATCAGAGGTGCCATTGAAGCTGGGAGCGACATTTATTCTCAAATCCAACATCATTATAGTCTCTAGATTTAATTATTCATTACAACCCAATCTCCATATGGCTTCTATTGTTGTCTCAAGTCCATATTCACAATTTGTAACTATGCTTGACATGCCCAGTAATTATCTGATTTTTTTTAATTTTTTTTTAATTTATATGACTTTCCCTTTGGTATCTGCACAAAGGTAATTTGTGATATCTAACTTCATTCTAAGAATTTCCAAGCAATAATATTACTACTCAAAGAAATCCTTGCTACCACCAGTAAAGGATGTTTGTGTTGAATGGACTGTCTCAATACTATTAAAAATAGAAATTCCAACAATTATTCCCATTAACAAACTCATCCAAGAGCCAAGCTGAGTATCATGCCTCACCAACCTAAAACTTAGGTGCTTCACTCTAAGCACCTCCTGACATCTCTCTCTCCATTATGTCGACTGCTAGGTGTATTCATGTTTACAAGCACCACAAATGAGTGCCTTCCTATTTTCATTCTTCTGTGTCCCAATATGGGAGTCTCAGATCTGGAAGCGAATGACTAAGGATTGATAATACATTCATCCGCTGGTATCATCGATGTATTTCTTATCATCAATCATGTATTTTTTAACCATGTCTAAGTCACATTATCCTCATTTTCTATTATAACCAGTAGGCCTGGGGGTCGCCTGCTCTGATACCATGTTAAGTTCGACTATAATCAAAATTATAATGAGGATATATATAGATAAGCCTCACTGTTTAATGTACTTCCCACTTATCAATTTTGGTGAGAGTTAGAAACATCTTTCCTCAAAGTATATATACGATTGTAATTAGAAAGACAGTCATGTCTATGATAGACGTGACTCCTTGAGGAGTCACACCTATCATAAGCGTGACTATTCTTAACAGCAAATTCCACATATAATACTTACAATATATTAGTTTGTATCCCGTTTGACACCACGTAATTACAATACGGTTAGTCAATATCGTTTGACAATTACATCACCCACGATTTAGTATATTAGTTTATATCTCAATCGACATTGGTAAGTCATTTACAATAATACATCGACCATCATACTTGATGGTAATAAGATACCGATAGGAATATGATTTGGTATAATCGGTATTAATAAATATTATAAAATCAACTTAGTAATATTATTGCTATATTATAATAATGATAATTATTATTATCATTATTAAATTATAATAATATTTACTATATTAAAAATATGGATATAATAGATATCAATAATACATATTAATATCTATTCATGTATATATTTCATAATTTGTTTATTATATTGTGGTCGATATTTTATCTAATCGACGCTATAATTATTAACATGTTGGAAAGAGATATTACTCTTGTTGGTTTTTATAGTATCATTGATGGTAACTATACATCTTTCTTATGGTCACTTTTCATGTTTTGGATTTACCGAAGGATTAAATACAAATTTGGCTAAGTATGGCAGAATAGGAACAGTGTATAGGTTTTGGTAAAAGGTTTGGTATGGATAGGTATGTTTGATTTTTGAGCTGCGAACCTAGGAGGAGATTCATCGAAGTATAAGTTACCCTATTCCAGCATCACAATAGTTAGTGATTTTAGATGATTGAGTTATAATTCTCCGTGTATTGGTTTTCTTGTGTTTGGTGAGGAACAATGATAGTATGTTGGTTGATCGGTCAGCGATCCTATCAGGTTGATGGAATAGATTATTTTCAAGTTTGTTTTGGTAGATTCAACATTGGTTAAGTGATCTATGCAGTTGTTGAAGTTTAGGAACATGTTTTTTGTACACATTTGGTCAACACTTCACACGTTAATTAAATGTTCTTGAGGTAAACAAGTGAACATATGATTTCTGTAAATTATCGATATACAAGATCAAGTTTTTGTGATGATTTTAATGGTGATGGTTAGACATGTTATGGTTATATGTTATGTGTTTGAAGGATCTATAATCAGATGTTCGATTGATATATGAGAAAATATTTTATATTGTACTTGCATCAACAATGTTATGGCATATGTGATGATATCTTTAAGTTCATTAGTTTTAGATTTTAGTCCAATATCTTTTTTAAGGGTTGTAGCCCTCTTTTTCATTTGAGATGTGTTCTCTAGGCAGTGTGCCTAAATGCATGTGTATTCTCTATTTTATCAAACCTTTAACATGGTTATTTATTTTTCAGAGTAAACATTTATGGTTACCATCCCCACTGTGGTTTTCCCCTTAACTTGGATCCAACACAAAAATCATGGTGTTATGATGTTTTGATTTTACCCTTAATAGGGATTCCACACAAAAATAAATTTCTTCTTATTATTTATGGTTTATATTTAAGGAATCTGATCAGGAAAGTTAAAAATAGTAGAACACTAATTCACCCTCCCCTCTCAGTGTTCCATAATTCCAACAATTGATATCAAATCTTGGTTCCTCAGAAGAATTCTAACAGCTTGAGGAAGATCTTGATGGGTAATTCAACAGTTTCTATAAGTGTTCAAAAGCATCTCTTGGTTTCGCATGAACACAATTATCAATCTAATGCTCAGAACTTTGAATGGGAAGGAACACTAAAGGAAGATAAAAAAATTTCATTGAAACCTTGACGTTAATGTTAGAAGGCACTGAGAAGGGGGATGAATCAGTCCAACCACAAATCTAAAAAATCTTTTCATCAACTTCCAAAGTAACCAACATGCAAGGCTAAATATAACATTAAATCATAACAAAACATGCATCCACAAAATCAACACAAAGACACCAAATTTTTTGCGTCAAAACCCTTGTTAGAGGGAAAAAAACATGGTGGGAATTATCACCCATAAATCTCCTTAGTGCACAAATAAGATCAACCATGTTAAGAGCATTACAACACCCTGCTAAGGGTATACCCAATTAAGAGTATCCATACCCCAATTAGGAGCTATTACAAATTTCTTTTAGGAATGACCATGTTAAGTTATTTAAAAATCCTTGTGAGAGTCATCCGGTTAGAGGATTTAAACTTCAAACTTGTTAGGATCTTGCATACCATGTTAGGAGTGACCTTGTTAGAGGATTTTGATTGCAAGCCTGTTAGAAATTTCCTTGAGAATGAACTCAAATAAAGTGACCTAAATGTAGCACACTCTTCCTGAAAAATCCTCTTCAGTACTTCTCAAATTTCTTCTCTTACCATACAAACTTTGTTCAGTGGAATAACCCTAAAATGTGTTACCTGAGTCAGCCTCTAAATCTCCATCAAAATTCATAAGTGATCACTCCAACATACAAAATTGAAATCCTCAAGGTTTTCCCTCAACAGTATAATTCAAAAATGAAAGAATCATTGACAACTAATTGACCACTACCTCAATTTCATCACCTTCTCTTGACTGTTTTACTATTCTAGCCGATAACACTAATCTTTCCTTAAAATATTCATTTGTACATTAAATATTCCTACACGATCATAGATGTAGGATAAAATGACTCTGTAGATCTACTTCATGACTAATCACACCATATAAATGGTCCATATCATCCTCGCGCAATGGATATACCATGACCCACTGTATTATCACTAATTAATTGAATACTTAAAGAAATCCTTGTGAAATCACCTTAATCATTGGCATAATAGATTCAATCAACCTAGAAGACTTTTTTCTATAAATGAAACATTACCACATCCACTATATGGTCTAGGATATGATCATCTTCATCATATGCCAACAATCTCCCTCTTTGGCATTGATGGTAACATTTAGAGAAAAAATTGGTAAGTGTATAACTATGCAAAAATTAAATCAATCAAGTACAAAGGTTCAAGAAATAATAACTCCACTTAGTATTACTCCCCCTAAGGAAATTACAAATAGAAAATTCAATCTCATGTAACAACATATTGCACTTCAATATCTATATTATTTCCCTTTACAAAAACTTAGCTAATTTTTTTCACTCTATACTACTCCCCCTTTGACAATAATGACAAAGGTAATACAATGATAAAAAAGGAATAAAATTATTTATAAAGAGTATCATATACCTAGTTACAATCTAATGAATAAATCTTTAAAATTGGCCTTCAAAACTTGTAAGTCACTAACCCAAGTGTTCAGTAGGTTCTCCATGATAAGTATTTGCACATACAACAAATATGCAAGCTCCTCCAATCCTTTTATAGTGTATAGAGTAGGTGAGAATAACACTATTCCAGCCTCTTTAAGACCTTTTTTCAAAATCTCCAACTTAGGAGTCAAAATACTATGTAACTCCATTATATTTGCAATCCTCTTTTCCTGCTTATTCCTATAAGCCATGAGATTTTGATTGATTGCACTAACTTGACCTCCAAAAATTGTAGCTGAACCATTGACATAATTAATAATTTTCTATCAATAGCCTTAGCTCTTATCGAGGTTCACATCTCTTCCTATCTAATTCCTTCATAAATTGTGAAAAAATAGAAGTTGAGGTAAGAATCTTACCACCTTCAGTTAGAGAATCCTTCACTCTGTTCACTGGCATTGTTAATGAATATTTGTGAAGTACAATATATTGAGCCAAAAAATTTAACCTCTCTCTTTTATAATCTTCTTCTACTCTCATTGTTGCAGTATCCTCTATACTTTTCATATTCTCTCTAGTAGTTTTGACTTATTTACCTAATTGCTCAATTGGTGTGGCCTTCTCATCATACTTTACTTCAGCCACTAAGTCTGATAGTATATCTCTTGTAATTAGTACTAAAAGTACCTCTTGTTTCATCTTATCCTTATTTTATTTGAACTTAATATCCATATAAATATTTATCATCTCCTTACGACTTGTAGTACTTGAATCTATTTTCCTTTTAATAACTGGTATATCTTCATCCACACCAACAATGCTAGAAGACATAGACTAAAAAGTTGTTAGCTTTTCTTTCTCCTTATTTGTAGTCTTCTCCTTATGTTCATTTTTAGCTTCTTCATTTCACATGTTTCTTCCATCACCGGTACCTATTGTAGTTGATCATCTATAGGTGTTTTAGCTAATTCATATTTGGTCATACCCTGACTGGTTCCTCTATTCTTTGTCTCATTTCTTTTTTTTCTTGAGTGTCATTGGGTGATTCCTCCTATTACTATGTAGTTTCCCTTTGTTCTTCAGGAATATCCATGATGGGAACATTACCTATGGTGTCCATGGCATCCTTGGGCTCATCCAAATAAAATTTATCAAGTGTGATGTTCACACCATTTATGGTCCACCCTTCATCGTTAAGATCAATTTTATCTAGCTCACTCTGTTATCCTTCATGTTCCTCTTCCACTTCTTAATGTTCTTCATCCTTATTTCCCTTAAAAATGCCTAAGTCCTTCTTCAAAATGCTCTATATTTCATCTTGCACTGATTGAGAATCACCAATCAATCATGTATTGAATCTTGTTTTAGTATTGAATGTAGGTCTAATATTCTTAAGAGTTCCTTTCATTTCCTCTTTTGACATTTCTAGTTGTAATGTGACTAAGACATATTATATTATTTATTTGTCTTTCTTTAATTCCGCCTTCCATCTAACTTCAATTTTGCGATATAAATAAGTAGGAATTTGTCTTTTCAATTGAATAAGGACCTGGCTTAACCTATGCATAATTCCTACAACAACATCTCCAATTTTCCTTTGATCTTCATCACTGATATTGTCATAATACTTGTTGAAACCAGAAAGTATACCCCACTTCTTGACTTTATCAATGATACTATCAACAGAAATAAACTTTATAAAGTCTGGTTTAATACATCTATTGGTGTGAACACCAACCACTTTAGATTTCTTACCCTTAGCCTTTAAATATTTTTGCTCTTCTTTTGACTATGTTCGTTCAGCTTTCTCTTGTGCTTCTTTGTACCCTTTTTCCTTTTGTATCTTCCTCTTTCCAGCAAAAAAATTTATTGCAGTAGCCTCCTTTTCTTTTGTGGGCTTAGGTTGTGTTGACTTTACTAATTTTTTCACTGGAATCTTAGCTGGAGGAGACGGTTTCTCCTTCTTCATTTTTGTAGCACTCTCTATTTTCCTACTAGTTGGGACACCACTGGTTGTAGAAGAAATAAATTTTACATCATCATATCTAGTAACTACTACTAATCTACCAACTTTCTCATCTTCATATCTTTCTCTTTCCTTATCAATAGCTTCTTGTGTGAACCCTTTCTTTAGAGAAAATTCCTCCACTCCCTACCTGATCTTTTTATATATGACTAGTTTGTTTAACTTGTTAAAAAATTCAAGGGACCTCTCCTTGTAAGTTCCAAACCTAGGATTATTTGGATCAAATGTCTTAGATAATAGATATTTTGCATGTAAGGTTAATATTTCTATATCTACCTATCCAAAAGTCGTGTGCAGATTGAAATTAAGGATATCCAAGACCAAATCCAAAAGGAGGGTCTCTATGAGGATCTACTATATGGGATCAAAATAAAGGTTAAGAATTGGAACAAAGAGGTGTTTGGCGACATTTTCCTATCCAAAATTCATGTGTAGATTTAAATTAAGGAGGGTCTCTCTCTGAGGATCTCAAAAGTATTTAAAATAACCTACTGGCGAACTATCATAATATTATATCTAAGGAGGAAAATTTCTGGAGACAGAGGTCTAGAACTATCTGGCTTAAGGCAAGGGACAAAAACACTATATTATTCCATATGAATACTATAAAGCACAAGGCTGCTAATAGAATCTCCTGCTTAAACTCCAATGGAAATAAGATGATTAAGGAGGAAGATATTAGAAAATAAATGCTCAGCTATTTTTCCACTCTCCTATCCAAAGATCCCTACTTGGTCTCTTCTGGCCAAGAGAAAATTATGTTTGTTATTCCCTTGCTGATTAATAAAGATACCAATGTGAGATTACAAGCTATCCCATCTGATAAGGAAATAAAGAACACTTTTTGTTTCCTTTGAGGGTGAGAATTATCCTAGCCCAGACGGTTTCCCTTTTCTTTTATTTCAGAATTATTGGGAGATTGTGGGGAAAGAGGTGAATGTTGCAGTGAAAGAGTTTTTGGGTACCAAAGCCCTTCTTAGGGAACTTAATACAACCTTTTTTGGCGTTGGCCCCTAAGAAGCCTAGAGCTAATAATGTTGATGCTTTTAGACATATAATTCTCTGCAACTCCTTATATAAAATCATCTATAAAGCTTTAACTTTGAGGATTCTATTTATTCTCCCTACGATCATTTCCTCCCACCAGAATGGTTTTGTTCCTAGAAGGAAAATCCTTGATTCTATCAATGTCGCGCATGAAAATATTCATTCTTTGGAATCGGAAAATAAAAATGGATTCCTAATGAAGATGGTACCTTTGATAGATTATGATAGAGTGGACTAGAATTTTTTTTTCTCTGAAAGTCTTCGAAGCCTTTAGTTTTATTAAGGGAGTTATCAAACTTATAATGCAATTGGTTTCTATTGTCTCTTCCTCTGTCATCATTAATGGTGGGTCTTCCAACTTCTTTAGACCTTCTCGAGGTCTTAGACAAGGTGATCCTATCTCCCTAATCTCTTTTTCTATTCTGGATGAATGTCTGGGAAGATACACTAGTAAGCTGGTGGGAGATGGTTTTATCTCTGGCCTCCAACCTTCTTCTACTAGACCCTTTTGTTCCCACAAGAAATTTGTGGATGATATTCTTACTATGGGGGAAAATACAGTTAAGGAGGCTAGAAAATTGAAGGTGACTTTAACTACTTACACTTATGCATCTGGTCAGCTTATTAAGTAGGATAAGAGCTCTATCTTATTCATTAACACTCCTGATGAGAGACATAGAAAGATTTGAAATTTTTTGGGATGCAGTGTTGGGGTCCTGCCCTCATCTTACCTTGGATTGCCATTATGCTCTAAGCCCCCTGATGCATTATGAAATTCAATTAGTGAAATATTTAATATAAATTTGGCTGGCTGGAAGGGGTTCCTTTAAAGTCATGTTGGGAAAGTTCAACTTTTGAAGTCTACTCTGCAAAACCTTCCAGTCTATGCATTGAGTCTCTTTAAGATTCCTAACAAATTTTCTATGATCATTGAAAGAATTAAAAAAAAATTCTTGTGTTTGGGGGTTTAATATAAGAAAATATTAAGCTTAGTTACTTGAGAAAGGGTCTTTAAGCCAAAAAAATTTGGGGGGCTCAGTCTCAGAACTATTAAAAACTTCAATAAAGCCCTTCTTGCCAAAAAAATAAGATGAATCTATGGGGAAAGAAAAGAATAGAACTCTATCATCATTAAAAAATACTTGTTTAACAATCCTACTCTGGAAGACTTCATCCGTTCTGGAGAGGATATGCAGGGATCATATATACGGAATAGTATTTTATATGCAAAGGAATTGATTTCTAAGGTATTATATGGAAGTTGGGAAATGGTAGGCAAATGGACTTCCGGGAGGATTCCTGATTACAAATGAACCCTCTCTCAAGAAACTAGGAATGAAGCCAAGCTATTTCAATATGTAAAGAAAATATTGGAGAGAGAGTTAATTACTATTGGAGAAGAAACAAGTGGATCAACTTGGGAGAAATTGACAGAAAGCTCCTTCCTCTTCATCTTGTGCTGCAAACCTAGTTTGTCAATGAAAATAGTTATGATAAACTCATCTGGACTTCTCAACAGGATGGTGTCTACTCTCTGGTCTCTTCCTATGATGTTATAATCTTGGGTGTTGTTAGACCGCTTTGTTCAAAGGTTTGGTATAAATTTATCATCCCTAAGATCATTTTATTTTTTTGGGTTTTATCCCAGAATAAACCTCTAACTTTAGATAATCTTTGTAAAAGGGGCTTCTACTTTCCTAATAGATGCTCCCTTTGTATGGAGGAGACTGAATCTTGTGATCATATCATGATGCACTTCTCCTATTCTCATATGGTTTGGGAGATTATTTTTAGAAAATGGAAACTTTGCTGGTTTTTTCTTCTTTTATGGAAGGATTTTATCACTCAATGGAGTTGTCTTATATGAATAAGATGGCTAAAAATTTTTGGAATATTCTTCTCCCTCATTTTAGTTGGCACATTTTGAAGGACAGAAACAACAAAGTGTTCTGGCAGAAATATACTAAAGATGAAGTGGTGGGAAATCAAATTTGCAGAGGGCTGGAGAAGAGCTTCAATATTATGGTGAACAACAATCCTCATTTGATCTCTTCTCTGGAGGATCTTAAAAACATCAGAAATTGGTAGTTTGGCTCTAACTATACTAAAATCCCTCATGCTAGAAATGGAGCCCAATGGTCTTCCCCTCCCCATGGCTGGTTCAAAGCTAAATTTGATGGGGCTACTAAGGGAAACTCGGTGAATAGCGGGTGGTGGAGGCATCATCAAAGACTAGGCTAGTAATTGTGTTGGATCTGTGGCCTTTCCTTTGGGATTATGATCTAATCATAGATATGAAGCTATGGCAGCTCTCAATATTATTATGTTGGAAGATGATTTGGGATTTAAGAACTTGTGGCTAGAAGGAGACTGGTGCAGGAGCACCTTTGTCAAGGAGAAACTCGATTAATAATTAAAAGCTTGGCTAGGCCTATAAGGTCTATTTTGAATGTAAATGTGGCCATTAGAGCCATCCCAATGAATTTGTATAAATGTGTAATGACAAATGAAGTCCTAGGTTAATAGGTATTTGCATAAATGTCAAAAATGCACAAGTTGCATAAAAGTTGTAAAGAAAAGTTCTAAACTTTCATTAAAAGTTGTAAAAGGGATGATTATGAAAGGTAGTTGATAGGTCACAACTACCAATTAGTCTTTAAATACCAATGTATGGTCGAACCAATTCA
>MU228290.1:592665-613711 GCA_018584345.1 Thuja plicata | reverse complement strand
ATTTGTGAAGTGTTTGACAAAATGCCTCTAAATTTGAATTTGTGATTTGGAACTCTATATATGGACAGAGTTATTGTGTCAAAGTTGTCATTGTGATAAGAGGAGCAACTAGTGATTAGTTGTCTTGGAGATAGGTCTTCCTTGTGATTGGGATTTCCTTATTTCGATTGGGTTGTGATAACCTTAAACCATTCATTTGAACACTTGTGATAGGTGTTCTTGCACATTGACATAGAGAAGACACTTTTGTTGTTCATTCCTTCAGTGAAGAGGATTTGGGGAACCCTTGTTTAGGCCCAATCCATCTTCCATTGCATCAGAGACTCTCAATATCATCAATAATATTAAAGGCTTAAGGAAAACCACGTAAACTATAGAGAATATAATAGAAAATTTAAAGTTATTTCTCTCAAATTCAAAAATATTCACATAACCCATGATTACCGTGAAACTAATATGTTCATGGATGGGTTAGCCAAAATTGGGGTTAAAGATGACATCACCCACAAGTGGTTTGGAATAAACAATATTAATGCTAAACCTTAATAAGTGTATTTATTATGATAAGATTAATCAAAATGAGGGAACCATTCAAAGTAATGATGATTTTGGATGATATGAGATAGATTTTATGTACCAGTGAGGTGAAGTGGTAGGTGGAGAACATTATCATAAATGGGTATGTGCAGGATCATGGTATGCCAAACATGTCCTTAAGTGGCAATGAAAATTCAGAAAATCAGGGTTAGACAAGTTCACATAAAAATCTGAACAAGTTAGAAATATTATATAAAAAATATGTAACAAGAGAATATATAGAAAATTGAATGTAGTTTCTAATATACTAGCCCTTTTTTGAAATTTTTTTTTTATCTATATGGTAAAAATTTCAAATTTCATTGCGGTAGTATGAAAATTTCAAGAAAAAGATAAGAAGTAGGTGTATTTCTAACCACCTTAAACACAATCAAATGCTAATATTTTTTTACAAGATTATTGATGCAAGTAGTAGACTCATGTCCAGATGTGACACATATTTTTTCGTAATTTTTTTCCAAGTAAATAATTAATTATGATTTTTCTACTACAACTTTTCCAGAGTATACAAAATTTTGTGTCTAACCACCTTAACTTAGTATAAACTTCATCAAATTGAAAAATTTTCAATTTTTATTATAGTAGGTAAATCATAGAATGTGACTCAAGTTTTTGATTTCAAATATGTTATGTTATTTGAAAGTTATAGTTATTTTTCAACCAGTCTATCAACCAGGACTAAAAAGATAAGAAGTAGGTGTATGTCTAACCACCTTAAACACAATCAAATGATAAATTTTTTTAACAATAGTCTAGATATAAGTAGTAGATTCATGTCCAGATGTGACACATATTTTTGTGTAATTTTTTTCCAAGTAAATAATTAATCATGATTTTTCTTCTAAAACTTTTCCAAAATATAAAATCTCTCATGTTTGACCACCTTAACTTAGTCTACACTTCATCAAATTGATTTTTTTCCTTTTTTTTTTTATTGTGGTAGGTGAAGCATAAAATGTGACATATTTTGGATATTTAAAAATATGTTATACCATTTGAAAGTTATAGTTTATTTTCAATCAGTCTACAAATCAAGACTTATTTTCACATTGCCACTTTTTGGCATACCATGATCCTGCACATATCCAAATAATCACATTTTAAAACACCCTTTGTGGGTGTTTAAGATTGCTTCTGCATTGAAGGCTTATTATTCTGAGATTTCTGTGCACATCTTGATAAACTTGAATCTCAACCTGGTTGTGCACAAGTCTAGTAAAGACACTCTAGAGCTTAATTGGATGAAGGAAGAAATGGGAGGGGATATTAAGAGAGAGGAACCCTTAGAATGCAAATGTGTTTGGGAAAAAAATGTTTGGAAGAAACTTAAGAATGGAGGGGTCGAGCAATATCTTCAGTGATTGCATGGCAACAATAAAGATATTACTATGGAATTTTCTTTAGGCTAGGATAATGGGGTTGTACACCTTATGGGTAAGTATTTTCCTCTTACATTAGACCTAATTTCATAGAGAATGGTTCTTCCACTTGATGGTATGAACAACTTCAAATGTAGGGAAATCGGTAACAAGGATTTTAAGGATTTCCCAAAAACTGTTGAAGAGACGACAATGTTAGTTAAGGGAAATGTTGATTTTGTCAATATGAATAATATCAAGCTCATTTGGGCTCAGGTCTTGAGGGTAATCATGGAGTATTTTTCCTTAGACAAAATATTTTCAATGGTTTACAACTTCCATTTTGTACTTGTTAATTATTTCCATCACAAAACTCAGGTTTCTTTCCCCTATTTGTTATTGAGCTCCTTGAACTAGAGTACTATGGACAATAGAATCAATCCCACCTCTCCTATCCTCCATGAAGGTCAAATTTTTCTTATCACTGAGTATGCTAGAGACAAGATCCCAAAGCCAGTGCCTAAGCAAGTTGGCAAGAAGAAGATAAAGAGTGTGGAGACTAATTCTGGGAAGAAAGTGAGCCCGTCACCTAGTAAGAAAACTAGAAAGGATACTCCTGGGAAGAAAGAGTCTCCCGTGTCTATCTTCAACAAGGTGGAGGGAATGAATTCTAATGATGACAAGGACGATAATACCTCTAAGGAGGAAATCCTGGATAAAGATGAGCTTAATAACAAGGAGATTATCGAGAAGGATGATACCCTCATGGTGAAGAATGAAGAGGATTCTGATAAGCATTTACGAGACAATAGCCCTCCTTTTCTAGAAGGGACTGGTGATATTTTCTCTAAGGTTGTCAAAGATAGGATAGGAGATGAAATTGTGAAAGACCCCTGGGTGATCCCACAAAACTGTGTCCCACTTTTTGGCCAACTTTGACACTGAAATGAACATTCTAAAAAAAAAACTTCACTTTCGAACATCTATTGTCATTAAACCATTAAGAATTTGAAGATGACGTAAACTAGTGAATTTTAGAATTTTGTTTCTAGTTTACAAATATTTTTTTTTTAAAATGGAATTTATTTGTACCCATTTTTCCTTCTCCTTCGAAAATTATTTTTGTGAAAAAGCAAGATTTTTCAGGAGTGACACTCACTTTGATCAACATAATTTTTTTTTTAAAACTGATACGAACATAATTTTTATGACTTTAGATTTGTAACACAAATATCTAGGGAATCCATTTGGTTTCATTCAATTTGGTTGAATATTTAATAGTTTATTGAGTTATGAAGTGACATTAATTATAATTTGGACATAGGTTCACTTTGATCGCTCTAACTCTATCTCTATATATCGAAATTAATTTATTCTTTTTTTGATAGAAAGGTAACATAAATACCTATTTCCTAGATATTTTTCATAATTTTTTTCCCTAATTTACTATTTTTCTAGGAGTGTCAAACAGAGAAGTCGCTAAATGGTCAGACAACCTATGTTTAGTAAAACTTAAAAAGAAAAGTCTTAATAAACTCAATATATATAAAACTCATAATAATTGGGAAGCTCTCTCGGAGTACTATCATCCTATATTTGGGTTTTTCAAATAAATTTATTTGATCCCACAAAAATTTAATGTCAAAGTGATTTTTTGTCAACATTTTGATGGGTTCAAAGGAGACTCGATTATAGGTGTGAGTGAGGAGTAGAGGCATTATACCAAAGGAATTTTGATCCAAGAGGCTTTTATCTAGCCATTTTGAATTTACTCCTTCAAATGGGACCTCTCAAGACTTAAATCATCATATTTTCTTAAAAATGTGCAATTTCAACAAAAATCAGGATGTTCAAAAAAGTGGGACACACTATTGTGGGACCGCCCCCCTAATATGAGACTTTTGAGGATGCTATAGATCTACACAATGTTGTGGATCAGCTCTAGATGAAGGACAATAATTACCAGGAGGGGAGTGGTGAAGATATTGTTAAGGGAAATGATGAAGATGAGAACATTGATTGGGAGACTAAAGATGAAAATGATGTTGGTGAAGAGGATACTAGTAAGATGGGCATAGAGACCAATGCTGATAATGAAAAGGGAACTACTCCTTTGGAGTTTCTTTCCAAAACTTTTGACTCAATTATTAATTGGGAGGCTGAAGATCATCCTCACTCCCTGTGAGAATGCAAATATTGAGGGTAATAGTTAGAAGGGAAAGAGTACTGAGAACCAGAAAAAGGTAAGGCTACATCTCTTGAGGAAGAAGACTTCAACACAAAAAGAGTCACCAACATCAGGGTCTTGAATGCGGCTAGAAGAAGATATATCCTATCCTTCAACCTTTATAAATGGGCATTTCATGAAATCCAAGATACGAGTATTAAGTAAAGAGCCCTAAATTCTAGGAATGAGGTGCTCGAAGAGATTGTGGATAAAATGAGGAACGATGCTGCTATGTATTAATATAAAGGTAAATATGTTTTTATTGAGGATTTTGAGAGTTCTAGTTCTTGTAATAAGAAGATTCCTATCATAATAGATGAGAAGCTCACCCTCATCCTAAAAATAGAAGTTAGCAATGAGAAATTTTTTAGGAATCTTTTGACCCTCAGCAACAAGGGAATTAAAGCTGCTGCCACCTACCTTAATGCGTTGTATGCTCTACTAAAAGGAGGTTACATTGAAAAAAATACTATTCCTTTTGATGATGTTGTTGTTAAGAAGGATGAGAAGATTGGCATCCCTGGCTCTAGAACTAGAGCAAGAACAAATAATTAAAGGAATTATCAGCCTAAAGATCTTATGAGTGTTAAGGATCTATTTAGAAGATTCAGGCCCTGTTGGTGGACTCTAAGGATTTCCTCAAAATGCTAGAAAAAATTGTGTTGTTGGGCACTTTTTTCTTTCTATTTGCTGGACAGTGTGGTGGTAATTGTTTTTTGTCTTTTTAAGGATGGTACTATAATTTTAATAGCTTTGGGTTTGTCCTCTTTTGGTTTTGTCATTTCCTTAAGGCAGTCATTGTCTTTTTGATGCTTTTAATCTTCTTTCTTTCTTCTAGGTTTTGAATATTTTTGGGGTCCCCTTAAAAAATTGTTGTTACCTCAATCAAAAATATATCTAGATCTACCTTGTAACCCATATGAATGACCCATGAGATCCTAGGTACAACTGTTTCCATCAAACATTTATTAGTATCGATCATGAAGAAGATATCATTCTCATACTTCTTAACAATATCATCTTGTATCCTTTGTCTCTGATGCATTTTCTTCTAAAATTTCTTGTAATAACCCCATACCTTCCTAGTCAAGTCACATCCAATAACTCTAAGATAGTTTCTAATTTGGACAACCACTGGTGTGTCAATTCACTAAGTAACTTGACCAATACTGGGGAAAACATTTTGGAAGTAGAAAAATAGACCCATAAGAAATTGACCATATTTAAATAGTTTCCTTTTATCTTTCTTAATTTTTTCCATGTTTAGAAAGAGTTGATCTCCCATTGCAACACAAAAATCATACTCTACATCTTCCTTCACCATCCTATATGCACTTTGAATCGTAGTAGTAGGCACACTATTGATTCTTCTTGAGTAGAACACTTTGTATCCAATCAGCATGGATGAAAATCTAACTAAATTATTGTGAATATCATTGATCATAATTGCGCACTTGTCCCATTTCAATTTGATGAGTTCTGTTAAAATAACTTGTGGGATAGATCTTAGTTGTGGTACATCTCCAGTAGCACAGAAACTTGTTACTACATGTATTCAAAACCCTTATCATCGACGACTCTCTAGTCATCCTTTAGCCCCAGATTGTTACAAAAATTTTCATATAGTGAAAGGATGTGTGATTCACCTAAGTATTCAATATTTCAATGGATATACAACCTAGCATATTATATGTGCATCACTCCATAGGGTATGCTAGTTAGGGAAGCCTTTGGATTATCCTCAACTAACTTATATATGGATGCCTTTTGAATTTCGACATAGGTTTCATAGTGATCTCAATAATGGTAGGTGTATCAATCCTTCAAAACCACAAATTCAAGCTCAAAAAATCTTGATAAATACCTCTTAAGTCACATCTTGACTAAAGACTTAAACCCTTTCAAATTTCTTCACCAAAATCACTTCCAGATCTTCTATAATCGCTGTCAGTTTTCTCAAACTTCACTTTTGTTTCTCTTGGCTATATCTCTTGAATGAGTAGGTGCAAAATAAGACCTAAAATCAAATTTTATCTTCCACCACTCCACAACATTAATTACATCACAGGTTGATAAAAAATAACATATACCTTCAAAAATCTTGTTAGCGGTCAACCAAATCTTCATGTGGTTAAACAAAACTTCATACCATACTTCAAAATAATTATATGCATCTAAATATGCAAATAGAACTTACAATACATGCATCTAGGGTGCCCTTAATAAATTCAACAATGTTTGATCCCCCTAATCCAATGATAACTTAGTTACATGAAGAGTTCTCCACACTTAGTGAAGATGTTGAATCTTTAGATTGTTTGCTTTCACTCTTTTTTTCCCAAATATTCCTCATTTGATTCTTCATCTCTTCAACATTTCTCTACAAAACCTTTCAATGTGTCCTATCTTGTGTAAATGGAAACATGCCATACTAGTTGATCTCCATGGTTCTGCATTTCCTTTACTTGTTCTCAATATGTAGTTGATCGCCATGTGACCATAGTTGCAACAATGAGAACAAGTAACATTCTATCAATTATCATTCTGATAAATACTTGGTTGGTTCACTTGTAACCATTGATTATTCATCATTGTCCTTTACTCATTAGCTCTATGACCATATATGTTGTAATTGTAATAATAACCATGAAAAGTACTTGGTATTAGAGCTTTTTCTTGCAGAATCTTAATGACAGCATCAATGCTTGACTCTTTGATTCCCAACTCTTGATTCAACCAAGTAAAATTCTAATTAACAAGGATTTGAACCTTCTTCACTTTGAGCTGCACAGACTCAGGCAGGTGTACCTTTCATGACTTATTATTTCTCAATAAATCAGACAGTGGATTGGTTTCTAGCAATGATCTACTAATGCCTTTAACTGCAACTATTGATAACACATCTAATAGATGCTAAAAACTAATCTTATGAAGAACTTTACAACCCAAAATATGCACTTGACAAGAGCAAATACTAGTGCTATAAGGATTCTCATCCTTCTTCTCTTTGATTTTAAAACTTGGGCAGGAGTACTTAACGATTCACCTCTTCAAGGAATCAACAATAATGTTTGTATTCTTCAATACAGATCATAAAATTCTATGTTATTTAATAGAAAATGAAAGATTGTTTATAAATTTTATGGATTAATGATGATAATTTCTTGACCAGTAGAGACCAGTGCCTAATCCAACGCAAAAATTCAAAAGAAGATGTACTCATAGAAACCTATTAATAATAACACACTAAGAATCTAAATTAAATTTGTTACAAATCATCTTCTCATTCCCATAACTATGTATAAAATTCTCATGAAAATATTAAACCCTCTAAAACTACCCTTAAGAATTACCCCTCCCTGGAAGAAACTTAAGAACAATCTCACATCTAGCTTGTAAACAATATATTGAAACTTTCCTTACAAACTCAATACACAAGAATTTAAATATAAACACATGAAGATATCAAAGATATGAAAAAGGAATCCAAATGTATTTTATTAAAATTTATCTATTTCAATACATTCACAATGACACAATTCTTAAACTAGACAAAAAATCAGAAAACTGCTTCGCAGTCCTGAGTTCACCATTCTTTACAATTATAAAAAAATTGCTACATATTAAATACACTAGCCACCTTGGAATCCTTAAAGAAATAGGATTCAATAGGATTCAAATTGCTAGGAAAAGAAAAAATCACTAGAATACAAAAAAACTTACAATCTTCGGTCAGTGGAGGAGGAAAACTTCAATAGCCCCTTTGCAATCATTTTAAATATTTTATAGCTGGCACCTTTGTCCGCAAATATTCAGGGTAACTTCTAAAATTTGTTATGAGCCATAGTGACCTCCAATACATGCTAACATACACTATTCTTGTTGATAGTTACCCTTCATGTGCTCATTGATTAGGTGCCAAGTGTCACTTCATTGTTCATCGACTGCCTCCAAGTCTATTGTTGTTAGCTTCTTCTTCTTGGGTTTAGTTCTATTGTCCCATATTGTGACCTCATGTTTAGTTGGCTAGTTGAAGCTCTTGATATTATGCAACTTCTTTATTTGTCTCTCCCATCTGGCATCAGTGAAAGCCCTTACATCTGCAACAAGCTTGACAAAGTCTGTTTCTACTTTGAATACTTCATCTAAGGCTTTATTAAACTTGTCCATATCCAAAACATTTTCCTCTATTAGGAAGACCTCTTTTTTTGGTGGCAAGATTTCAAATCTTCCCTTCCACTCCTCAACAACTTTTACCTCATCATTAACTTTTCTAATTTGAGGGATGAATTTGCTAAAATCAGGACCAAACATAACCAACCTTGATTGAACTTGATTTTCCTTTCCTTTGAAAAAGGACCAGGATTTTGCAACTTTCTAAATAAGCTCTCCCACTTGGCACACTGATTCAAGAAGATCTAGCTGATGTGGTTGCAATGCTTCTAGCCTCTCAAATAAAGATGCCCTACTAGATCAGAAACTGAAAAGTGGACCCAAAGTTTCTACTGAATCCTTTACCTCCTTTTCAATATCAGGCAACTTGTTGTATGCCTTGTTAACTGCATCTTTCTTTCCTTGTGATATCTCAAAAATATATTGCAAGATATTTAATAGGTTAGAAAGAGAAACCTCATTTCTATCCTTCTCAATTGTCTCAATTTCTTGTGCAAGCTCCTTAGTGACATTAGGCTAAACAATTTCAACTTCTTGCATTGGAGGAGGAAGAGACTTGGAAGCCTCTTCCAACTTTACGTTTAGTTCCTCTAATTGTTCCTCTAATTCCTATATCTTCATTAGCCCCTTTTTCGCATCCTTTTCCAAAACCATAGTTTCATCAAAGAGCCTTCCATATCTTTGTGAAAGTTGCTCTATTTTTTCTTTATGTAGGCGGGCAAAGTGAGTGACAACTTTTGAAATTTCCAAATCTGAGGTGTTTTGGACTATCCAAATGGTCTTTTCCTCGTCCATTTTTCTTTTATAATAATCAAAGATGGCTTTTGTGTTCTTGGGGCCAAGGACTATATAGCAAGAGTTTTGGACCTTGGGTCATTGCCACAGCCTCTTATTATTTTTCCTATTTGATTTTTAAATGAAAATTGAGCCTTTGGCTACTTCCTGGTCTAATTTATGATAAATACATATGCTATATCCCATCCTGGAACAAGTAACATCCCACTACACTTCACCAATTTCCTATCCTCTTTTGTTGTGATTCTCAGAGTTAGGATCATATATCTATCACTAGTGACTAAGGAAGTTACTCTGTCTTTTTTATTTCCTTGTGCTTCTAACTGAGAGGATCCTCCTTGTTATGTTCTTTGCTTCTTTCTAGGAGGCTCACTTGTTGCCTCAATATCAGAATCTTCTGAGCTCTATTCAAAACTAGGTGGGTTATCTATCTAAGGGGGTCTATGCATCTCATAACCTCCCTCACTATCTTATTCATACTCAGAAGATGAGTATTTTTTAGGCAATTTTTCCTTTGCCTCTATTTGACTTTCCAGTTGATTGTACAAGGTATCATACATATCAATCATTTTTTTAACCCAGGTCATGTAAGGCAATCCTGGGAAGAATCCTCCAGAAGGAATCCCTACCTTTTTCATTTTGTTCTCCAAGTGTAGTGGGTCCAAATATTTTCCTGCTCTCCACTCAGCTTCTTTGTCATCAATAACTTTTTTTATGACATCATCTTCATCACATCCTTCACGTTCTCGGATGTTGGTAACACTTGGGGTTAACAATTTCTTAGAAATGAAACCCTTAGGATATACATACCTATATTGGGTCATTCTCATCCTAAAATTTCCCAACCATTTTTTTATTCCCTCTATGGCCTTCTCCCCCACAACAAAATCAAAGATATGTAAATGCCTTGGTGTGAATGTACCCTTCCTGTTAGGGGCCAAATGCTCTTTATCTATCCATATTAGTTGACAAATAAATTCCAATAATACAACCCTTGGAGGAACATACTTTGGGAGTATGTGTGGGGGATGAGGACATCTGTATACTCTGATTAATGTGTAAGTTTTATCCAGATAGATGTCTCCCAAGTTATGATCTGCATACCATTTATCACATATTCACAAGGCCTTAGAAGCCTTAGCACTTTGACATATAACCTGACTATGTTTATACCAAGTAATGCTAAAATTGGATGTACAATCCAATTTTTGAAACCACTAAACTCATGTTCATTTGATTTATAATTACAAACCCTAATCCAAAGTTGCACAGGGTTTGGCTCGCCATTGATGTGTTTCCTCGGTCTCAAATTTTGAGAGTCCAATATATCATTTATATTGTGGAAAACAATCAAATAAATTATCAGAGATTAATGAAAGAATTTTGACTAGATACCCTTCTAAAGACTTATTAAACCCTCATGCATCTGGTCAATAACATACTGAATGTAATCAGAATCAGTATTCACATGTGAGTGTTGGATGTCCAGGATGATCATCAATAGATTTTTTGGCATTCTCTCCACATCTCCACCAATCCCCAATACTTTGCATATCCCATATGCTAGATACTTTATGTATAAGTGTAGGTCTTTGAATTCATAACGTGCATTCTTTCTAGTGGTTAATGGGGCTATATATTTTCCTGACCTAGGCATGTGAGTAAGGATCAATTTTTTTACTAAATTGATTTCCTTCTTATATTTTTCTTTATGTTTGCTTAGATGAATTTATGTGAAAGAGGCATGGTAGATACCAAAATATTTCATGAAAGAAGCCCTATCTAAGGTGACTAGGGCTATATGATCATGCCTTCTAATAGTCTTAGACACTACATCATATTTCTTAAATTAACTCAATTAGCAAGTCAACATCTAGGAAAACATCTGAGACTATTAATTTGGCTAGTCCTAATGTCCAAGGATTATAAACAAGGATTTGTTTAGTTCTATTGTAGTAAAAATAATTGAATAAATGGTAACCAGTACAACCTGGGGTAATGGAATCCCTACAATTAGACATGGGGTCATAGAAAATTTCATCACTAACCCTTTATTTTTGCTATACCCTAGAAGAAAAGTTACTAATTCTTCCAAGTAATTCCTCTTCACCTTCTGTTCTTACCCTGTATCCTTGCTTCCCCCACTAGCTAAAGCCTTGCTAGATTTTGGTTGACTCATCTAGGCTTACTTCTCAATTAGATCTCTTTGAACAAGCTCTGCTTCACAAGTCTTTGTAACTCTTTAATTTCTCACTATGTTCTTCTAAAAATTCTGATAAGCAGAAGATACAAGTGCTAAGTCTATTTATCATTGAGAAATTAATGCAACAATCTAGTCCAGAACTCTGAATATCATTGTTCAGTCACCTCAGCAATTACTCTGCATGTATTGAATTCAATTTTGTGTTAGTCATGGCGTATGAAGTTGACAGGTAATTGAATTTGAAATGAGAGCTAGAATATAGCCATGATTACTTTTTCTTTTAAAACCTTATAAAATATTAAAAATCCCTAGACAACAAATGATTGGCTTGATTTTATCATTTTTTCATAGCTCAGCAAAGTACTTGTACTTTTTCAAGATCTCCTATCTTTCTCCACTCTGACAATTTATTTCATTTTCTATAAATTGCATGACATTAAGCTTTAAACATCTCACTATACTCCACCTGAGTATGGCTCATCTGGAGATTTAACGACCAACTAAATCTTGAATCTCTAAATTTTTACCTTAAATTGGGTCTGGTCTAGAGATTCAGAGATAAGAAGCATCTCTAGATCTCTAGATGTAACTTAACTTAACTTTTACTTTACCCAAACTTGATCTCAAGATTCAGAGATAAGGGAATCTCTGAGTCGCTAAATGATTTTCTTGACTTGGGTTACGTCACAAAATCAAGTCACAACCCTAGATCTTTTACTACATCAATGACCCACCTTGAATCTCATTAGACTTGTCTTAAATTCCGGTCCATTTTGAGATTGAGTGCCCAAGAAAATGCTATGTCACTGAATATTTTTCTTAACTCTGATTTCATTTCAAGATTCAGCACCAGCCACACAATCCAAACCAAACAACATGGACTTTACTTTACTTTACCATTGGCTCACCTTTTAACCCCAATTAATTCATCTCTTTGTATCTCTAAATCTTGCAATGTCACTTTATCTTTGTGGACCTGACCATGATTTAATTTGGAGACTCGGAGACTAAACAAATCGCCAAGTCTCTGAATACTTCTCTTAACTCAAGTCACTTTAAGAGATCATGAGAGAGGTGCAAGATCTTTTTTGCATCAATGGATAACAATTCATATCATTAGACTCAACATTAACCCTTGTCTGTTCCAAGATTCAAAGATAACCTTGATCTCCAAATCTCCCAATATCCATGCTAACTTTGATCAAATCCCAAGATTTAGAGATAGACTTAATCGCTGAATAAAATACGTAACCTTGAGTGTAATCCTAGATCTGGCACAAACCACTAATTTGATTAGCCACTTGGAAACATGTATGCATATGAGCCCATTATCTCATAATCGATGAATGACCTGTGATCTTTTCACTATATCTGGCAAGTAGGTAACAACCACACATCTTTGCTTTGATCAACAATCCTCAATGAATCTATGAATTATTTGTTTAACCCTTGGTTCATTTATATATTAGGAGATAAGACTTTACCTCTTAATCTCTGAATATTTATTTCAAACCTAGTTTGATTTTGAGATCTAGATATAACATGTATCTTTGAGTCACTGAATGATTGTCTTGACTCTAGTTTAATTCATAGATTGAAGGCCAACCACTCATCATGGTTTATATCAATGATCATTGCTAGATCTCATAAAATTTTATCTAACACCAAGTTCATTATGAGATCCTGAGATAAAGGAAATCTTGTGATCTCTAGATAAAAGTCTTAACCATGATTTAGTTTGGAGACTTGGAGATAAAGGCTACCGCTAGATCGCTGAATACTTTCTTAACCTTAGGTTCTTTTTAGATACTTACATCTAGCCGCCCATATCATTAACATTCTAAACATGTATCAACATCTGATCAAACTGGGTCTTCCATCTCCTAATCACTAAATTATTTCTCCTTGTCTTGGTTTATTAAGAGATTCACTGATAGCCACCCATCTAAGATGTGATCAACGGTCGACACTTAATCTCTTAAGATTTATCTCAAGTCAACTCATGCTTGGAGATTCAATGCCAACACAAGTCTCATGATATTTCAATAAGATATTTAACCATGGTCTCTTTAAGAGATTCAACAGAAAAAACAATCTCTAACTCACTAAATGACTTCTTGATGCAGTCATGGTTGGAGAATCCAATGAAGGACTATCCAAACATGTAGCCAACAATAAGAGAAACACATCAGAAGAAACACAACACAAGATATATCAATATCAATTTATATTATCTCAGAATTCCAATTACATGCAACATGCCAGGTTGTAAGGCCTTCCCAGTTAGGGTCAATTACATCAACATATTCAACAAGATCTTGTAGGATACAACCTTATCTATCTACCCTATATCTAAGTGGAAGAAACTAGATCTCAACTTGTGCTCACAAGCCACGAAGCAATCTGCAATCTTTGTCTACCCACTTACAACTATCTACAACAACTTACAATCATTCATTTTATTAGCTTACTCTGCTATCATCTATCTATCGTCCCATCCTCTTTCCTCTATCTGTTTATTTGTAAACATCAATCTAGATTCTCTTTATACACACTTGCCACAAGTCAGCCACACACTCTACAATGAATAGATATTAAATGCACCAGTCGACTGCAATTAGTAACAAAGTACATAGGAGAATGCACAAACACAAATTTAGGTCCACAATATTCCAATGAGGGACTCCACATTAATTATGCCACATAAATTAAATGTAGAAGTGGGCCAGATTAGGAAGCACAACTCATAATCAGCAAACTGAGAAACAACAATAACTCAAAAACAAATATCACCGAGCAACAAAAAAAAATATCAGAACAAGCATACCCAAGCAACAAAAATGAACTTGAAACAATCATACCCGAGCAATAGGGTATCAAAATACTTCATCAAGAAGCCTCCAAACAAGCTAAAGAACAAAGGCAAACATATTTTTGGTTGAGCAATATTTCCAACTACCTCGGGATGCTCCTACATCAGACACCCCACGTGAAAAAAAGATGTTCTCAGAAGTTGGATGAACATTTGTTGGGATTCAGCACGTCAATCCCAAACTGGTTCTTGATATACATGTCTTCCAAGTCCTCAATCGACACACTCTTTCCTTAGTTCATCTTCTACTTCCCTTTACCACTAGCACTTGCTGATTTATCATCATATCTTTGCATGCTCAGTTCTACACCAATATTTGCAACCATTTTAGATCTACTACTAATTCTGAAGTTCCTCTTACCAAGCTCTACATCTTTCAAAGGAATCAAAATAGACTTCTGCCCATCCTTTAGTATAGTAAAGGAATTTATTTTATAGTTATGAATAGCCTCTCTATCAAACTGCCAAGGTCTACCGAGTAAAATATGACAAGAAATCATCTCCACAATGTCACATTATACTTCATCTCTATAAGTACCAATGTAAAAACTCGCCATGCACTGCTTTTTCACCTCTACTACATGACCAGCTTGTAACCAACTTATCCTATAAGGACAAGGATGCCTCAACCTTTTCAAACCAATTTTCTCAACCATCTCCCCAACAACTAGGTTGTTAGTACTTCCTCCATCAACAATCACATTACAACATTTACCACCAGACTTGTACATAGTCTTGAACAAATTTTGCCTCTAACAAGAATCAGCTTGCTTCAAGGGCAGCAAAGTTTCCCTAAGAAAAATATTCATACCCTCTACCTTAGGTTCATTCTCAGTAATCTCATTCACCACATCATTTCGATGACTATTGACCTTCTTATCTTCATGGGGACACTCAAATGACCGATTTCCTTCTTCTCCACACCTATGACAAGTACCTTTGAATACACCTGTACCTATCTTTCTCCTCAGTTCAATAGGTTTCGGTTCATCTTCAACTTTTAGTTTATCCTTTACCGACTTCTCTTGCTTCTCCTTCCTTCGGGAATCACCAAAATGTCTTCTCTTCAACTTGTCATCTGCTTTCAATGCATACTAATAAGCATCCTCTACCAAGTCAATCTTCAACATACCAATCTCATCACGTATATTGAGTTTCAGACCATTAACATACCTCACCACCTTTTCCTTAGAAATTTCTCTATGCCCAGACCGTATATTTAACTTGTATAACTCCTCGGCATAATATTACATAGTAATCTGCTACTATTTAAGATTCTATAGTTTCTTAAATAACTCAAGTTCATAGTCGGTAGGTATGAACTTAGCTTTTAGCTTCTCCACCATCAAGCTCCACCGATTAATCTTCATCTCACCTTCTTCTTCTCGATCCCTCTGCAACTCTTTCCACCATAAAGTAGCATGTCCCTTCAACTTAGTATGTGCCAATCTTACTCTAAGTGGATTTTCAGTGTCTTCTAGCTCAAAGTAGTCTTCTAACTCAATAATCCAATCAAATAGATCCTGGGGTCTCAATGTACCTAACAAATTAGAAACCTTCATTTGATATTTTTTACTCAATCGAGCTCCAAATCTCTGCAACCGATCATATCTGTCTCCTCCAGATCTCTCTATACGATCGGCTCTATCATCTCCACTAGATCTAGAAACTTCAAATTATTGAGGAGCTTCTTCATAACCATCATTCATTCTAGGACCTCTATGTAATCCTGATGATGGAGCATCTTGGATCATTTGCAATCCTGCTCAAGAAAAAAGATGTTTACTTTTCTTTTTATTTTGTCTTCTATTTCTCAGGTTCTTACTTTACCAACAAATTTTGGTAAACTCTTTACCGACATTTTTTCTGAAGCTCGGGTATGCTTTTACTGAACAATTTCAATGATCTCTTTACCAATGGGTTTTATGATGCTCGGGTATGTCCTTACCGATGGTTGTTGATTTTCGGTGATCATCTTTCCAAGATGTTTATCCTGATCTGACCAACTTCGACATTTAATTCCCTTTTCTGAATTAATGTGGGGTCTTTCATTGGAATCTATGTGGACCTAAATCTGGGTCTCTGTTAGGAATTCTAGCGCCGACCTCTTGGGTGGACTCTTGTATATATTTGTTTCTATGTTCTTAGTTTAGAAATCAATTTTGAGGAGATATAAGAGGAAGTATTGAATTATCTAGAAAGTAGGTCTATGACCTCGTATGTATGAAGATCTATTTTGTAATTCATTGAATATATGGCCAAAATCAGGAAGGCCTTATAGCCTAGCATGTAATGATTTTGAAAAAATAAATATAAAGTATTTATGTTGTTTCTTCTCTCACTATTTTTTTTGGCTTCTAGATTGGTTCTGCAAGGTGGTTTGGTAGTTGGGAGATCCCTAGGCCCCATTATCAACCCCTTCTTGTGTCAGGTGGTATCATATAAAGTTGAGATCTGTGGTTCCTTCTTGTAAACTCTAAGATATTTGTTGTAGGGTGGCAGGTTGCAATCTGACCTACAATTATAGAAGGTTTCAAGATAGTTCATGGGAGAGGAAATGCAGATCTAGGTCTAGCCAATATGCTTAGACATATGGCTACTAGATTGGAATTTTTTGAGACAACCCAGCATAGAGGAAGACATCTTGATGATGTTAGTGATGATGAAGTTGAAGAGGTTTAAGGTGAAGTTGCACCTGCACCTGTGATGAATTAGGAAGAAGAAATATTCCTAAGAGCTTTAAAAAGTATTAAATCAACACCTTAGTTTAATCCTCCTGAGTATAGTGGAAATTTGGATTCTGATGAATTGATTGACTGGATAACTAAGATGGAAAAGTATTTTGAATATGAGAATGTAGCAGAGGATAAGCATGTGAAGATTGCAATCATAAAGTTGAAAGGTCATGCATCCTTGTGGTGGGAACATCTACAATTGGATTAGAAGAAGAAAGGTAAAGAAAAAATCAAGGTATAGGATTAGATGGTGAACAAATTAAAAGGAAAGTTTATACCTTGTGATTATCAGATTAACCTTTTTTGGAGAATTCAAAGTTTGAGGTTGAAGGAAAAATATGTGAAAGACTACATTGAGGAATTCTTTAGATTAGACATCAGATCTGGACATGTTGAGGGTGAAGTGGAAAGAGTAGAAAGATACTTGAATTGATTGAGAAGTTAAATACAAGATGATATTATTTTGGTCAAGATGGAAAGAATTGAGGAGGCCTATCAATTTTCCCTAAAAGCTGAGGAAAATTTGAACAAAAGATATGAACAAAGACAAAGAGGTAGAGGTGGTAGATTCCCTAGAGGAAGAGGTAGATCTAATGGTGAAAAAAGTAGATTTGAACCAGACAAGTCAATTTTAGACACATCTCAAGACAAGGGAAAGACTGAATGGAAAGGTGGAAGTTCATACCGAGGTAGAGGCAATTACCCCAAAAGTGGCTATAGAAAAAAAAGGATTCCAAATAACTTGTTACAATTGTGGATAAGAAGGACATAAATCCTTTGAATGTACACATGCAACCAAGAAAGGCTATAGTAGGAGAAATGCATTGGTGTAAGAGGAGTCACCTAATGAATCTGAAAAGGAAGGAAATGTCATGATCACAATAATACTATGGAGTGAGAAGGATAAGCAAGATCCTGTCAGGAAAATTGTGTTCAAGACCAGATGTAGAGTTGTAGACCAAGTTTGTAAGGTCATTGTTGACAGTGAAAGCTCGGAGGATATGGCATCTGAGGAAATGGTCACAAAGTAGTGGATTGGCTGGACATTTTGGTATTGACAAAACATTGATTTTGCTTTAGGAAAGGTATTTTTGGCCTTAGTTGTATAAGGATGTTCAAAAATTTGTGGAAAGTTGTGGAGTTTTTCAAGTTGCAAAGGGAGTGATTTAGAATATTGGGTTGTATACACCTATTACTATTCCTGAGAAACCTTGGAGTGATATTAGCATGGATTTTGTTATGGGCTTACCTAGGACAGAAAGAGCTAATGATTCCATATTTTTTATTTTGGATAGATTTTCAAAGATTACACATTTCATACCATGTAGGAAGACATTGGATGTAGTACATATAACAAATCTTTTCTTTACGGAGATTGTTAGACTGCATGGATTACTAGGGAGTATTATCTCTGACCGAGATAGTAAATTTGTAAGCTAATTTTGGAGAACACTCTGGAAGAAGTTGTGTTAGAATAGTCCCAAAGGATAACTGAGAGGGGGGGTTCTGAATCAGTTATCAGTTACTTTAGTCTCTTTTTACTTCTTCAACATTAGTGTACAACAAAGTAAATGCATAATCAGATAACACAGTACTCAACCCACAATTTGATTATGGGGAAACCAAATGGTAAAAACCCCAGTGGGAATTAGCAACCACAATAAACTATACTTATTTGTAGTAATCCCTGTTAGAAGATATTTCAACCCTGTTAGGGGTTGTACAATACAATGCAATAAGTATAGTGACCTGGTTAAGGGTTGGACCCTATTAGGAGTCTTTTACAAATAACCCTATTAGGTTGGGTTCTGGACTCACTATCCAAAAGCTCACTGCTTGATGGTGAAGGCTACAACCTTCTGAATAAAAAATATGCACTATATCTGATGATGAATTGTAGAGTAGACCCGTTGTCTTGATTAGTTCCAGTGTATTACAATCTTTCACTTCTTTTTCACATAGACCCTTGACGAATGAACCAACTCTGATAATCTACTCTGTACATCTTTCTTCACTTTTCATATCATTCACATTTATTGTGTTACATATGACTTACTATAAGTATCTTCCACAAAGTAGAAAAATCTCCATAACATCCTTGTTGGCTCTACTAAGCACGCAAGCACAATTACTACTGCACAAATATAAACTGAATAGACACGACGCTTCACTAAGTCGGCCTCACCAATTTTACTCTAACTTTGTAATCATCTTGAAACACATTTGGCACCTTTGGATTTGAATCATCAACTCATAACTAAACATGAATATACACATGCATATCCTGAAGATAGGCGCAACTCATGTAACACATTATATATGTCAGCCCTAAACCGTTATACTTCCAGAACTGTAACTGCTAATAATAGAATTGCATAACTTTACTGAAACATCATATCTGGCTCTACGTGTATGAAAATAACATAATAAACATGTCAAAAACATGTATCTATCCACACAAGTCTTTATTTCATCATTCAGATAAGTTCATACAGAATTACTACTGTGTATTATATGTTGTCATCAATGACAAACATAGAATCAATCAACTGCTCAGAATCAAATCTCCAACAATCTCCCCCTTTGACATTGATGGAAAGATATTATATCAAAAACATCCTCTATTCTTGGTGTCATATTTCTTTTACAATCTTCTCAATTGCCTCATCAAAGATTCCTCTATACTACTGTAGTTCCTCTGTTTGAGTTTTTGTTCCTTCTATATACTCCCCCAGAGTATATGCTCCCCCTTAGTACATTCTCCTCCTTACTATATAATCCCCCTTTGACATCAATGGCAAAGGGTACCATAGTTCTTTGGGCACAGATACTACTCTAAAAGTAGAGTAGTCAACCATTCATCAGTCACATAATGACTGATGTCTTTACTACTTCTTCTAAACAAACTTAGGAGAGGGAATTACTCCCAACTTCTCCCTGAGATACTCAAAATTATCCTTTGATAAGGGCTTTGTGAAAATCTCTGCCAATTGTTCTTTGGTGTTCACATAGTCCAATTTAACTTCTTTGTCTGCAACTTTTTCTCTTAAGAAATGGTACTTGATCTCTATGTGTTTTTTCTTTGCATGCATCACAGGGTTCTTAGACATGTTGATAGTGCTAGTATTATCGCAATAAATGACAATCAGATAATCAACCTGAATGCCAAAGTATTTAACCATATTCTTGATCCAAACCATGGTTGAATAATTCAGTGCTGCTGCTACATATTCAGCTTCTGTTGTTGACTGAGAAATACAGTTTTGCTTCTTGCTTGTCAAAGAAACCAACCTATCTCCAAGGAAAACTGCTCCTCCTGAAGTACTCTTCCTTTCATCAATACAACCTATCTAATCTACATCTATATACACATGAATTTTTACATTATCTGATTTAGGATACCATAAACCATAGTGTATAGTTCCCTTTAGATATCTAAATATCCTTTTTACTGCCATTAAGTGATTTTGCTTGGGTTCAGCTACAAATCTTCCAACAATGCCAACTGCATTAGATATGTCAGGTCTGGATTGAGTTAGATAAATGAGTTTACCAATCATAAATTTGTACAATGTCTTGTAAATTGCTATGGAGTCATCATCTTTTGAAAGCTTGCTTCCTGTTATCGTGGGAGTGCATACTGGTTTACAATCTTCCATCTGAAAGGTCTTCAGTATTTCTTTCACATATTTAGACTGCTTAATGAATATACCTTTATCTGTTTGCTTTACATTTAATCCCAAAAAGTATTTTATAGGACCAATCATACTCATTTCAAATTCATTCTGCATTTCTTTTGCAAATGCTTGACTGAGCTTATCATTACCCCCAAAGATAATGTCATCAAAAAATACAACAACTAACAATAATCCATCAGGTGTTTCTCTTGTGAATAGGTTAGAATCTGCTGCTCCTTTCTTGAATCCAATCTTGGTAAGATAACCATCAAGTCTCTCATGCCAAGCTCTTGGGGCCTATTTAAGACCATAGAGTGCTTTCTTCAATTTTCATACCATGTCTGGTTCATCTGAAAGACTAAATCCTTCAGGCTATTCAATGTAGACTTCTTCATTCAAATCACCATTC
>MU228290.1:569650-590015 GCA_018584345.1 Thuja plicata | reverse complement strand
TTCTTTGGCAATTGCATTATGTGTAAATATGTCCTTTTGTCTGTTGGTAGCATCATCCTTTGCAAGGTCTTTCAGAGATGGAATTACAACCTCTTGTGTGGCAATTTCAAAGATCTCAAAGCCAATAGACCATAGATGTGTTATCATTTTGTTTTTCCAATCCAAATAATTCTCTCCATCGAACTTAGGGCTTCCTTTTCTGAAGTAAGATATTTGATCTACCTTAAGCTATTAGGATTCTTCTCCAAGGCACTTGGCTCTGATACCAATTGTTAGAATAGTCCCAAAGGATAACTAAGAGGGGGGGTGAATCAGTTATCAGTTACTTCAGTCTCTTTTTACTTCTTCAACATTAGTGTACAACAAAGTAAATGCATAATCAAATAACACAGTACTCAACACACAATTTGATTACGGGGAAACCAAATGGTAAAAACCCTGATGGGAATTAGTACCCACAATAAACTATACTTGTTTGTAGTAATCCCTGTTAGAAGATATTTCAACCCTGTTAGGAGTTGTACAATACAATGCAATAAGTATAGTGACCTGGTTAAGGGTCGGACCCTATTAGGAGTCTTTTACAAATAACCTTGTTAGGGGTGGTGGACTCACTGTCCAAAAGCTCACTGCATGATGGTGAAGGCTACAACCTTTTGAATAATAGATATGCACTATATCTGATGATGAACTATAGAGTTGACCTACTATCTTGATCAGTTCCAGTGTATTACAATCTTTCACTTCTTCTTCACATAGACCCTTGATGAATGAACCAACTCTGATAATCTACTATATACATCTTTCTTCACTTTTCATATCATTCACACTCAGTGTGTTACATATGAATTACTATAAGTATCTTCCACAAAGTAGACAACTCTCCATAACATCCTTGTCGGCTCTACTAAGCACACAAGCACAATTACAACCATGCAAGTATAAACTGAATAGACGCGACGCTTCACTAAGTTGGCCTCACCAATTTTACTCTAACTTTGTAATCATCTTGAAATATGTTTGGCGCCTTTGGATTTGTATCATCAACTCATAACTAAACATGAATATACACATGCATATCCTGAAGATAGGCACAACTCATGTAACACATTATATATGTCAGCCCTAAACCGTTATACTTCCAGAACTATAACTGCTAATAACATAATTGCATAACTTTACTGAAACATCATATATGGGTCTGTGTATGAACATAACATAATAAACATGTCAACAACATGTATCTATCCACGCAAGTCTTTATTTCATCATTTAGATAAGTTCATACATAATTACTACTGTGTATTATATGTTTTCATCAATGACAAACATACAATCAATCAACTGCTTAGAAACAAATCTCCAACAGGTTGGATACTGCATTGAAGTTTAGTTCTACATTTCATCCACAAAATGATCAACAAAGAAAGGTTTTAAATGAAATTTTGGGTAATTTGTTGAGATGCCTAGTTCGAGACACACCAAGTAATTGGGATTTGATGTCTACCTTTGGATGTTTTGATCTTATCATTTTAGTTGTAATTATGTAATAGTGTATCAAATGTGATACCTATATTAGTTGTTGTATCATACTTGTATTAGAGTGATTACTACATACCCTGCGTCATGTGCATAGGATGTGAGTTATGAGATGTATATTATTGGATTCAGTTGATGTAATCTTATGTCATTTCTTTATAGTTGTTTTTCATAGATTAGTTGCTTAAGTAATTCTACGTCAAGGAACCCTCAAGAAATGTTATCTATGTTGACTTGTTCTTATGTGTATGTCATGTACTTCATTGTGTTGCTTCTACATTTTTATCATTATTGTTTTAAACATTTTAAATAAAATTATACTATAAACTTAGCATCATGTTTAGGTTGAGTTCTCCTGGGTTCCCTAGCAGGGCATTACACTTGGTATCAGAGCACACATTTCTACACTGGGAGCTCTGGGAAAATATGTATGCTCATTAGTTGTCTTTTGATTTCAAAACTTGAAACAAACATAGAAATAAAACTCTGATTTATTTAAAACCATTTCTTTATGATTATTTGAGTTCTTCTGATGTTATTGGTTTTGGATGTTGGTTCTAAGTTGTGGTTTGGTTCTTTGGTTGATTCAGGAATCATGCCTGAAACTAGAGCTGCTAGGGGTCGTGGTAGAGGCCAAAGTGGTGGTCGTGGAAGGGTAGGGATAACAATCCTTTCATGAGTGTCAGTCAGGATAGTGCTCATTAACATAGTAGAGATGATCAGAGGGATGAGCATCGGGTTGAGTCTGGAGAGCCAAACATTAGATAGTTGTTGCAAGAGTTACTGAATCATATTCTTGAGTAGGGTAGAGTAGAGAGGGATGTTCCACATCATTCTCAAATATAGAATAGAGAGAGGGAGAGATCTAGGAGCCCTTCAAGGAGGACTGTTACAATGGATCTTGCAGTTGTGGCAGTGAGCCACATGAGAGATCTCATGGGAGTGCAACCTACTCCTTTTTATGGGAAAGGAACAGGGTTCGAAGCTGAGACTTGGCTCATAACCTTAGAGAGAATCTTTTCTATGCACCCCTTTAGTAGCAATACTAAAGAGAGGTATGTTCTGATGCAGCTGTCACACTTTGCATCTATATATTGGAAGATCAAGGAGGATAAGCTAGGTCTTCAGATGGACATAGTTACATGGGAACTCTTCCTTGAGCACTTTAGAGAGAGATTCCTATTTGATGAGTGGAGACAGCGGAGGGTTGATGAGTTCCATAAATTCAGGCAGTTGACCCTATCAGTGGTTGAGTATGAGCATCAATTCTTCAAGCTCAAATAGTATGCTGGATATGGTCAGGATTCAGCACTTATGATTCAGCACTTTGTTAGGGGGCTAAATCAACGCACCATTCGGGAGGTTAGACTCTTTGAGCCTACATCCCTCAGGAAGGTGGTCATCCAAACTAACCTTGTAGAGGAAAATATAGCATTGGGCCATGGTGGTCATTTAGGAGGGAAGTCTAGAGCACCTACTTCTATTGTCAGAGGTAATCATTCTCAGGGAACTGGTAATTCTAGAGGTCCTTCCACCATTTCAAATAGTAATCAGTCTCTGTAGCAAGGAGGAAACAATCCTTCTTCTTTTAGTGGTCCTCGTATTAGGAACTTTCATGATATTCAATGCAGCAAGCGCAATCATCCAATTCAGCTAGCACAAAGTGTGTATCAGGATGTGAGTAGGGGCAGCATTCAACAGTCTAGTTCACCTTCAATTAGAGGAAGTGGTAGCAGAGGAGCTTTCTTTCATGTGGGCAGTTTGGGCATATTGCAGTCAATTGTCCTTAGCATCCAGCATAGTTTTTAGGATAGAGACCATTAGCTTCTGATCTGACAGTGGGTAATGTTGGTATGTCTCACAGAGTGTATGTAGCATTTGATCATCCTCCACCCGTGTATCATGCTCATGTGAGTGGTGTTGCAAGTAGAGGTCTGGTAGCTATTTTTTGGATTCCTACAGTGGGGAATGATCCTCAGTGTTTGAATCAGAGACCCGGGAAGGGTCCTTTGGGACCCACACTTTGATTCTTTTGTGACTTGGTTGGATTTTTTGTGATGAGAGATTGATATCTCTATCTTTGTTGTAGGCTTCCAGGAGTAAGCCTAGTTTTAGGGGAGGAGGATGTAATGCCTACTTCTTAGTTTGATTTTTAGTTTTAAGATGCCAAACTCTTTTAGGCATTTTGATGTATGTGTGGTTTATTTTAGTTGATCTTGAGGATATTTATGTATTGCATTTCATTATGCTATTAATTCAGTGTTATTATGTTATATCTTCTGTGTACATGTGATTTATGGTTATTTAATGATGCTTATGTATATGTTTAGGATTTTATTTTGATTATGTTGTTCTGACAATACTAACCCTAGATTTATATGCACATGGATCATTGTATGTTTTACTCTACTATTTGATGTGCTTGGTATGGTATGGGATAGAGTCGTAGTAACTTTCTTCAATGAGATCCACATGATAACCTAGTCTCAACCATTGTTCGCTATATTATATGCATGTATGTTTGTCTTGGTGATGACATGTTTTCAGGTACCGGGCTACGTCTTCCCTGAATTAGCAGGAGTGAGCGTGCCCTATCACAATATCTCAATGGTAAGAGAGGGGAGAAGGTATTTAGGTCCAAATCCTACACTAAAACTAATTGTCCTAATTATTGGACAAGTATTCATTTGGCTACCCTATCTGAATTCATCTAATTGATGTGAATTTGTGGACCCTATCAATGTGTGTGTTTAAGTTGTTTTGTTGATTTTAGTTGAATGCATTGATATTTGTGTGATTTACCATGTGATTTACTAAATTGAATATTATTGGAATTAATTATTAAATATAGGGTATTTAATTAATTGAAAATTAAATTAAATACCTATGTTTAATTGAAAGGTTAATTAAAGTGCAATTATTGAATATTAATATTTAATTGGAAATTAGAGTAAATGTGCTTTTATGCATTATTAAATAATTAAATATTTGAGTGCATGCATAAGATTGTGCATTAAATATTTAATCTATTTAATATATTATTTAATTAATTACATCTACATAATTTTGTTGAAAAACTATTTTCAAACTCAAATATTTCAACTTGATTTTAGGATTCAAAGTTGAGTTGTGGAATTAAAAGATATTTTAATTATTTAATTGTGATTTAATTTCAATTTTGGAGTTGAGTTCTTTTAGGAGTTAACTAGTGTGTTTCATTAGGGTTTGCTTGATTAGAGGAAGTTGATCCTCTTTAGGGGGATTCTTCTCTCATTTGGGAATAGCAGATTTTTGGGAGTATTTTTGGAGAGCTTTGTGTATTCTTGGCTTTTGGAGGATTTGAGGATTCTTGTGTTTGCATGTTGGAAAACGTTTGTGTGAAATTTGTGATTGTGTGTGCTTGGAGGATTCAAAGTTTAATCATCTTCAAAGGCAAAATTCTTTTTGTTTCTTGCATTGGATCTAAGGTAGGGTTTGATCCTTTTCTTGATTCAATTCTAGATTAAATTGTGTCTTCTTTGTGCTTGATTTAATTAAATTTTCTTAATTAGGAGTTATTGAATTTATTGTTTTAAAAGGATATTCTTGAAACCCTCGTTGGCTTATTATTTTAGAAAATGGTTATTAACCATAGTATTGTTATGCTGGCCAAATTTTGTGGAAGAATTTCTCCTAGAACTTCTAGAAAATGATAAATTAATTCGTTCTATAGTTCAAAATATAGTGAAAAAAAATACCCTTGCTAAAATACTCTCTTGAAAATTAAATTTGGAAAAAAATCCATTCCCTCTCGAAAATATATAGTTTATTTAAAAAAAAATCACCACTCTTTTGAAAAAAAAAAAGAAAATAACAAAAATAGAATGATACAAAATATATATATGTTTTCTAAAATTCCATTTTCCAAAAATTAATTTAAATTAAAAAAGGGTATCAAAAAGAAATTTTTATAAACAAATTCTATTTGGAGGGTTTGTTTTAATTTTAAAAAAAAAAATTTAAAAGATTTTTTTTAGGTGGCTGGGGTCACCAACCTCCCTCGGCCACCTCGGGAGCCGTTGTCGCAGACACCGCTGCTGAGGCAGTGGGCGGTAGGCCTACGATTACCACTGTCGAAGCACTGGCCTGCAGAGTCGTGCAGTGACCCACTACACAAGATAGTGGGGCCGCCGGCTGGCCAACGCAGGTAATGTAGGAGGGGTGGGGGCCACGACACCCCCCCCCCATTGTAATGTATTTTATTTTTTTTAATTAATGTTTTTTTAATATATTCAAAATTTGTTTATATTAAATTTTTTTTAGTTTAAATTTTGCTTAAATTAAATTTTAATTCAATTAAAAAATTAGTTTCTTAGAAATTAGTTTTTAAAATAATTTTTTTTAAATGTATTTAATTAGTTTCTAATTAAATTAAATTAATACTAACTGATTTATTTTTAATTAAATTAAATTAAGGTTAATTAATTTAGTTTTATTTATGTTATTAATTTTTTTTTGAGACTTGGTTTAAATATTAATATCGTTTAATTTAATACTACTCAGTTTAATGTTAAATTAAACTAGTTTCCATTTTAACTAATTTATGGCATGACGGATTAAATGGGGATTGTATTTTGTATGATTAATTAATATTAGTATTAATCTATAAGTGAAGTAAGGATTTTATTTTTATCATTGATATATATTAATTAAGATTCTATTGTGCTAAATAGTTATTAATAGGGGTATTATTGGGCGAATTTTGTTTTCATAATTATAGCTAGATTGGTAATTATTTCGTAGGTTCATTTATATGTGGATTTTATAGATAAATCTAGATGATATGTTAACGTTTACCAACATAGAATATTTAATTATTTCTAGATAGTAATTTTAATGGATAAATGAAGTTGCATAGTTTAGGATGTTATAAATTTGTTTTTCGTTATATTAACAGTGTAATTGTTTTTAATGTATTCTGAATATGAAATTTATTATGCCATGATGTGTTTTGAGTGCATGATGAAATGAATCATATACTCTTTTATTTTATCTTGTTTTCGGGTATCTGTTGGGTTAGAGGACCCTTATGACATAAATCCAGAGGTTTTGGGGATTGTACTTTCTGCATGGTATCTTATGTGATGTCAGTTCATGTTTTGTGATGATGTCATGGTCCTGATTTCTTAGAACCAACCTGATTTAGTTATGATATGTTGTTTGGTCTTACGAGGATTTTGTGGTTATGGTATGTTTAATGACAACCTATGTGCTCCTGAATGAGCAGGATGCGATTTGATTTATGATATACCTTTATGATATTCTTTTATGAACCTAGGGTAGGTTACCTGGTTGTATAGTAGGAGGTGGCTTGCAATAAGTGTCGGAGCTCACAAGTGGCTGCTAGGATCGCTTATTGTAAGTATTTGTAACAAGTGATAACATAATAATTTATTAGGATGGGTTAGTATAATCTAATAAGATATTAATCTGGTTAGTGACTTTGTCAGTTAGAGAGGTCATTGGTGCCGTATATGGTCACTTGAGTGCCGGACTCCATTGAGGGATTGCTAGGACAAAACTCAAGGGTTAGATGTACATGATGACACCTTCCTATATACAACTTAGGTTATCCTATATGTGTGAGTACCTCCGGTATTTCTTAGTGTTCCTTATGATGGTTTAGAGTACTTCTAGGATCTTCCTATGCATTTGAGCATGATGTCATGTATACCTTGGTGTTTGCCTTCTTGTTGTATACCCCATGTGAGTGTCCTATTACTATCTCCTCAGCATGGTAGGAGTAGACCTTTGGTTCCACTTGGTCGGGTGGTAGTGATTCTTATTACCATTGAGATCTAACATTCGTCTTCATGCTTGGATGATCCTTGTTGCAGTTCTTCTTCTTCTATCTTCTTCATCTTCTGGAGACTTGTTCAGTTTCATGAGTTGTACTTTTGTAACCATATGTGTATATTGGTTGACATCCTTTCAAGGATGTATTGTGTTGCATTCATCATGTTTATCTTTGGAGGTTTTGATCTTATCATTTCAGTTGTAATCAGGTAATAGTGTATCGAATGTGTTATCTATATTAGTTGTTGTATCATACTTGTATTAGAGTGATTACTACATACCCTGTGTCATGTGTAGCGGATGTGAGTTATGAGATGTATATTATTGGATTCAGTTGATGTAATCTTATGTCAGTTCTTTATAGTTATTTTTTGTAGATTAGTTGCTTAAGTAATTCTACATCAAGGAACCGTCGAGAAATGTTATCTATGTTGAGTTGTTCTTATGTGTATGTCATGTACTTCATTGTGTTTTTTCTGTATTGTTATCATTATTATTTGTAAATATTTAAAAACAATTATCCTGTAAACTTAGCGTCATGTTTAGGTTGAGTTCTCTTGGGTTCCCTGGTGGGGCATTACAAACCTGATACATGATTTGAAGAATCATTTCTTGTAACCCCAAGTGTTTGATGCAGGAGCATCTTGGGTCATTGGCAATCCTGCTCAACCAAAAAGATGTTTACTTTTCTTTGTAGTTAGTCTTTTGTTTCTCGGGTTCTTCCTTTACCGATGAATTTTGGTAATCTCTTTACCGACAATTTTTCTAATGCTTAGGTATGATTTTATCGATGAATTTTGGTTATCTCTTTACCAACGGGTTTTTTGATGCTCGGGTATGTCCTTATCGATGGTTTCTGATTTTCAGTGATCATCTTCCTGATATATTTATCCTGATCTAGCCGACTTCTACATTTAATTTCCATTGTTGAATTAATGTGGGATCTTTCATTGGGATTTGTGTGGACCTAAATTTGGGTCTCTATTAGGAATTTGAGCGCCGACCTCTTGGGTGGACTCTTGTATATATTTGTTTCTATGTTCTTAGTTTAGAAATTAGTTTTGAGGAGATAGAAGAGGAAGTATTGAATTATCTAGAAGGCAGGTCTGTGACCTCACATGTATGAAGATCGATTTTATAATTCATTGAACATATGGATTAAACCAGTAAGGCCTTACTACCTGCCATGTAATGATTTTGAATAAATTAATATAAGGATTTTTGTTGTTTCTTCTCTCACTATTTTGTTTGGTTTTTGCATTGGTTCTGCAAGGTGGTTTAGTAGTTGGGAGAGCCCTAGGCCCCATTATCATCCCCTTCTTGCATCAAATCAAATATTTTTGATACCTTCTATTATTTCCTTTTTCATCACCGCTATCTCAGATCTGAATCTTTCTGTTATCCTTGCTTCCACATCCTCAGAAAGATCTACAATCACCCTAGGGTCCAATCTTCTTAGAGACATCTATCCCGATCTTTGAAAACCCTAAGCTCCACAAGAAGGAAACTAGCAACTCTGATAGCACTTGATGCATTCAAGGTCAAAGGATCCAATGAAGGATTGTCCAAACTTCCAGCCAACAACAAGAACAACATAGCAGAAACAACACAACATAAGATACATCAATATCAATTTATATTATCTCAGAATTCCAATTACATGTAACATGTCAGGCTATAAGGCCTTCCTAGTTAGGGCCAATTACATCAACATACTCAACAAGATCTTGCAGGATCCAACCTTATCCATCTACCCTATAGCTAAGTGGAAGAAACTAGATTTGAACTTGTGCTCACAAGCCACCAAGCAATCTGCAATCTCTGTTTACCCACTTAGAACTATCTACAACAACTTAAAATCATTCAGCTTATTATCTTACTTTGTTATCATATATCTATCTTCCTATCCTCTTTCCTATGTGTGTCTATCCTTAAACATCAACCTAGACTCTCTTTATACACACTTGCCACAAGTTGGCCACACACTCTACATTGAATAGATATTAAATGCACCAGTCGACTACAATTAATAACAAAATACATAGGAGAATGCACCAACACAAATTTAGTTCCACATAATATCCCAATGAGGAACTCCACATTAATTATGCCTCGAAAATTAAATGCAAAAGTCAACTAGTTCAGGTAGCACAGATCGGAAGCAGCAAACTGAGTAACAACAACAACTTGGGAACAAAGATCACCGCACAATAGAAAAACATCTCAGAACAAGCATACCCGAGCAACATAAACCAACTCGAAACAAGCATACCCGAGAAACAAAAATCAACTCAGAACAAGCATTCCCAAGCAATAGGGAGCAGCTGAGAACAAGCATACCCAAGCAATAGGGTAACAAAGTACTTCACCGAGAAGCCTCCAAACAAGCTAAAGAACAAAGGAAAACATGTTTTTGGTTAAGCAGGATTGCCAACTACCCCAGGATGCTCCTGCATCACTTCTTTAACTCGACTTAACTTAAGAGTCTCAGTGCTATCCTTTGATCTTTTCTAGCATCTACAGTTTGTGCTTGATCTCCAAATGTTAGATGAGCTAGCCGCTACTTATCAAGATTCAAGATTGACCTTCAATCATTGAATGATCTTTTCTAACCGCCAATCTTATGGAGACTTAGAGATAACTACTATGTCAGGTCATTGAATGAAAAGAACTAACTACCAAACTTAATGAGATTAAGATACTTAAAAGACATAAAAGACATGTGCATAAAGGTCAACTTGAAAACATAAGACTCTAGGGCATGATTTTGGAAAATAAGAAACATAAACCCTACCAAAGACAAATAGGACTTAGGGTTCTCAATGCATTTTTAGAGAAAAAAATTCTTGGGACACAGACACTTTTAGAAACATTTGAGGGCACACATGAGAATCACCAAATGCTAAGGCACACCTTACTAACACCAGGAACCAAAATTTTTGACTAGACTCAGAAAACCTAAAATAGACCCAATAATGGCTCTATCTGAGGATTCTTTGAAAGAAAGTTCAATTCAAGAAACTAGATCTATGGGATGGTAGACCACAACTGCACTAACCTATTAAAGAAATAAACACACAATGTGGAAACAAACACACCTGTACATAGACTAGAAGACTACTGTGCATGGAAAGAAGAACTAATTGAAGAAACAATTTAAGAATTTTCCATGCACTAGAAATTCAAACACCTCATCATCCATATTTTTAAGAAACTATGAATCCTTTCCATGAACTCGATGAATAATAGAAGGCCACAACCATAGAGATTTAAACTTTTTATGTTTTCCTTTATCCCCAGCCCTAGCATTACATTGCAATACCATGTCATTAGGATGGAATTTATTGGTACTAGCCCTTTTTTCAAACATGTATTTCATCTTTTTTTGTTTTCTCACATTTTTCTTCTATCCTTCCCATACGTTTTCATCAAGCTCAATAAATTGGATCATCCTATCTTGTAGAGCATCATTTACTTCCAGCTCTTGATCCATGATAAACTTGTATAGAGGCAAAAAATTATACATAGGAAACCTAGCCTGTACTCCATATACTAGTTCAAAGGGTGACTTACTAGAAGCCACTTTAATTGTCACTCTATCTGCTGAGAAGGCTAATTTCATCTTTGAATGTCATGCCCTCTTTTTTGTCTCTAAGGTCTTCTTCAAAATCTGCATAATACTTTTGTTTCTTGATTATGCCTGTCCATTTTCTTGTGGATGATATGGAGAATAATATGATATGATAATTCCATTCTCATCATAAAACTCTTGAAACTCTCTAGACCTAAAACATTTGGCTTTGTCTGTTACTAACTTTAAGGGGACACCAAACCTAGTTAAGACATTTTCCATCAAAAAATCAATAACAACTTTACTGGTTTCTCCTTTTGTAGGGATTTCTTCAATCCATTTTGTAAAGTAGTCTATAGCAACCAAAATCTAGCTATGTCCACCATTGGAACTTTTTGAAAATTCTCTAATGAATTCAATTCCCCATATAGTAAAACGGGGTTGAGCCTGCATTAGATTTAACAATAAAGCTCCTGAAAATTCCAATTTTGAAGAAAACCTTTGACAAGACTGACACTTTTGTACAAAGCTAAAAGAATTATTAAAAATATAAGGCCAATAGTAACCAACCCTTATAATTTTTTGGGTCATTGTCTTAGCAAAGATATGTTCCCCACACAAACCAACATGCATTTCTTTCAACACTCTATTTGCTTTCCTTTCATCTAGACACAACAAGAGGATACCATCTCTATTCTTCCAGTACAATTTTCCTTGTACTAAGGTATACTTCTAGTATTGCAATATTATAGTCCTCTTTTGATTGTCACTCAGTATCAGGGAACTTAGCATTCTTTAGGAAGTATATAATATTAGAATACCATGGGTGTCTTTCAACGCTAGTGAGTGTTAAGTCTTGCAACTCCATATTAATCACTTGTACCAAATCCATATTCTCTTCAGTCATGAGATTTTATAAGCCCAATCCTCTCACATGTTTTGTGATATGGATTTCTAGATTGAACTCTTGCACCCTATTTATCCATTTTCATCTTTTCCCAGTGACCTCTAATTGGGTGAGAATGTCTGTGACAGCTACATGACATACATATTTATTGCCTTTGAACAAACTAAATAAGGCCTGAATGATGTTACATCCTTGACTAATGCGTATGCATGATTCTCCATCACCTCATAATTTATCTCTGCATCTTGGAGTGATTTTCTCAAAAATGCAATGGGATGCTCATGTCCTTCCTAATATTTTTGCAGTAATACAACAACTATTGTATGAAATGATGGAAAAGAGAAGAGTGAGAATGGTTTACTATAGTTATGAGACCTCAAGAGAGGGGCATTCTAGATTTATTTTTTGAGCTTATCAAAGGTAGACTGTGCCTCATCATCCCACAAGAACTTTGCATCTTTCTTTAAAAAAATATTATTGGTTTGACAATTTCTACAAAGTTGATAATGAACCTTCTAACAAAATTTGTCTTTCCTAAGAAAGACTGCACTCCTTTGACAATCTTAGGGGAAAGGACCTTTTGGATTGCTTCTATCCTCTTAGCATCAATCCTTACTCCTTCCTTTGATACATTTTGAATCAATAAAATTCCATCTGTGACTATAAACTAGCACTTCTTGGGATTCAAGGATACACCATATTCAATAGCTCTAATGAACACATTTTCAAGATGATCAAAATGATTTTTTGCTTCCTTAGAATATGTTGCCAAGTCATCCTAATAAATAACCATAAATAAATCAATAAAATATTTGAAAGTAACATCCATATCTTGTTGGAATGTTTCTCCTACATTCAATCAAACCTAAAGGCATCCTGATGTATACATAGATTTGTTGGAAATAATGGGAAGTATGTACTGAGAGGGGAGGGGTGAATCAATACCTCTAAATTTTTTATCTCTTTTATCCTTTAACCTTTACGTAATCAATTGTAATACCAACCATTTATTTTATACTATCATCATGTAAGATATATCAATTCTTTAGCTTTACCAAACATGTAAGCACTCATAGAAACATTCATGAAATTAATTGACTCATAACACAAGATATGATATCACAGAAAAACTCTGTTAGAAGGTAAAAACTGCGGTGGGGATGGCACCCACAAAATCTTCACTATCTACAGATTGGAAGGGGTTAGATAAGGCTTATAATTTGATCACTTATAATGATCTACCCTGTTAGAAGTATTATGTGGAGACTTTTTAAGATCTACTCTATTACGAGCTTTAGCAACACTGTTTAGTGTGCACTCAGTTAAGAGATTTACAATTGGATTGTTAAATCCACCTTCTTTGAAAGGATTTCTTCTATTTTCTACACTTTTTAGAATGTAGAAAAAAATAATCATTGAACTGAGTGTATGTAATCTAAATATTTCTCATTATAGATCAATTACAATTCACATTTATAAATTTATCACCTATTGTGATTGATTAATACAGCTGGTGCTCGGTAGCCTTTGTTCTTGGTTTTTGATAACCAAATTCATCTTTTGTTGTTCTTCTTCTTAAAACTCTCAGTATGATCCATAGATGTGCTTGTAGGATACATTCATCCTCTCATCCATCGTAATTAATGATTACAACATCTATTTATAACATAGATTGACCTAATGTAGTTTCACGTATTACAAAACTAACTCTATGATCAAAGGTTTACAACTTGACCTTGATCTCCTATTTTACATGTATTTAATTAGTTTGACTGATTAAAATAATTACCATAATGTTGCTTGTCCCTTAAGTAATGGTTTTAAAACAAAACAAAAATCTATAAATATAATATGAGTTATTTATCTGATGTGGAAGTCAGATCCACTTTTTCTGGGATGTAACTGACTTTTGGTGTCTGATGTTCGGTTTGCTTTGAAATCATTTTGACTGTCTTTCAATGTTCCTTATTGAACTATGTATTAGGTTTCTCTTTTTCTATTCTCTTAGTTTTCACTATATTCTTCTTGTCAGGTTCCACTGTCGGCTTGCTCCTGTTGGGTTCCTCTTTGGGTTAACACTACAAAATTGTGTTGTCAATTTTCTCCTTTACTTAGCATTTTTCAGTTTGAACTAAAAACCCAAATTTTGGTGTAGTGTAACCAATATTTTATACAAATTTTTTTCTCATTGTATACTAATGGAAAAGGTTTATGTTTATCAATCTCCCCTTTTGACATTAGTATCAAAAACTGATATATGCAGAATACTACCAAAATTTATAGTATGAACACCTTGTATATACCTTAGTCATTTCATGACTCAGGCTATGCATATGTCGGTATAGTATAGTATAGTATATGTATATTAAACACTATGTCTTTATATTATGTCTCCCTTTTCTCCTTTGTGCTATATTTTCCTTTTCCCCTTTTTCCTTTTTGTACATATCAATTTACTTTTCCCCCTTTTTTGATAGTAACAGAAAAGGTGTATACCTATACCTTATAAAAAATATGAGAGTGTGAGGACTTCATTTCCTCCATCATCTTCTCCCATTTCTCTTTCAGATGCACAAGAGCCATATGCTCCAGTTTAATTTGTGCATGCATGTCATAGATGTTGTCTGGTACAGACATCTCAGGGGTGGCAATAAGTTGTCTTGTTGAACTTAGGTGAGTCTGTAGAAGTGTGAGGTTTGGTAATAGTATGGACTAAATCTCAGTAACCTCCTCTCTGAATTGTGACTCTTCTTCCCAAAATTCCTGTCTCAAACTTTTGATCTCAATGATCTTCTCATAATACAATTTGATTGCATTTCCATTAGTGGTTAGACTTTGTGCACTTGTAGTTAGATCAGATTCAATCTTTGCAATCTTGTCATTTTTATGTTTAGTAAATTTCTCCAAAGTGCATAGATTTTGTATCAAGGAAACAACTTTAGTTATGATTGGGTCTAATTGATCTGATAACTCTGAAATCTTTAACTTATTCTCTATCACTTCTTGGTTGATCTTTCCTGTCAGTTTGCATTGAAACTTCTATTCTACTTGCTCCTCAATTTCCTTTTTGCATCAACATTCTATATGGTGATGGTTTCGGTGTAGACATAAAGTTGATCTAGAATGGGGGAATTGTGATCGACATCTATGTCAAGAACAATCTGACTCAAGATGTCCCTTTTTTTCTCTAGTACCAATGAATCTCAGTGCTTCTTCTTAAGCTTTTCTTGCAAATATTTCCTTTGATAGATTTCTCCATACTCTTGGAGGGATTCAAAGTCTAATGTTGTCAGGTCACATTCTGGTATTTCTATGATTTCATCTAGTGTGAATTCAAACTTGTTCTTCTTTGTTTTCTTCTTCTTCTTCTGTGTTCCACTTGTATGCAGAACCATAGCTAGCTTATCTGCTTGGTCTGATGTGCTACTAGATGGCTTCTGAGGTGTTTTACTTTTCTCTTGTTTCTCAGTGTTTTCCTGATGGTTGTCTGAGGATGTCTCCTTATCAACCTTTTGTGTTTCTATAGCTTCACCTTTTGTTTCTTTTGGCATCGTATCAACTGTCTTTTCTTGCTCATCCTTGTATTTTTGCACTTCATCATCATCTTTTATCTATGCATCTTTCTCTATAGTATCTCCATATTTTTTTCCATTGATGAAATTATGTTCATCAGTTGTGTCCTTCTTTTCATCAGATGTATCTTTTTTCTCTTCATTACCCTTATCCCCAGGTATACTTGCATCAGGCTTGGGGGTTGTCTTCTTTTGTGAGATAATATTTATTTCTTGAATCAACAATAGAATTTGTCCTAGTATGTATACTTGTGCAACATCAATTGTAGTGTCATATGTGTCGGTTTGGTCCTTAACGACAGTGACATCTTCATCTTTCTGAATTTCATCTGTAGGATCTTTGGTGATGTCTATAATATTATTATCCACAGTAGTGTCCGGCCATATCTCATCAGCAACATCTGTATTCTTTTCTCTGTAGTGTCAATTTGTTCCTTGTCCAATTCTATTTTAGTGATATCTTTATCAATTGTAGTAACATGTTTGGGGCCTCTCTCCTTAGTTGGTCGATTGAGTATTTTACTCCAAATTTTTTTACTATCCTTTTCTAGCTCTATAAGCTTTCCCTATAGAACTTTGTAAGATCTCATCTTGGGTGAGAACTCCTTTGTATGTTTCTCCATCATCTCCTAGATTTCTTCCATTTTTTATTTGGGAAGCATAGGAGAAACTAGTACTCTTTCCCTTATCTTCTTCTCATTCTTCAATGCATAAGTCCATATGGAAGATATTCTTTCTTGTAGTGCTTTTGGTATTCTGTCATCAAATTGTTCTAGTACATATTTGAAGTTAATCGTTTATTTTATCAATGCTTCCTCAAACTTGTTTTGATGATCAGGCTCCAATGTTAGCCACTTTCTTACCTTGGTGTCAGTTAAGCCACCTCTTTTTGAAATTGATTCACACATCTCATCAATAGTTTCAGGAATCTTTGTCTTTTCTGTTTGGACAGATTCATCCTACTTAATGTCCTCCATGCCCTCCTTATTTAGGATTAGTTTCCTTCTCCTCTTTGGTGCTATGGTCTTTTTGGTTGGAGGTTTTCTTTTGTAGGTCTTTACTTGACCTTTCTTAACTGATGAAGGGCTTTCATCATTTTCTATTTGACTCCTTGTTCTTGTTGTAGCTGTATTCCTAGGCTTCTTATCCAGTGGAGGTAATAGTGTATCTGACTTTGTAGACTCTGAGTCACTCTCCTTCTCATCTTCACCAATGAGTGACTATCCCTCAGTTTCTTCTATCTTTTTGGTTTCTTCTTATGTAACCGACAACCTTTTCTTTAAGTTCTTGACCATCTTGTCTTTCCTCCTATCTATCTTCTTTACAACTAGGCCATTTTTTATTCTTTCTTTGACTTATTCATAAGTGTCAAACTTGGGTTGTGTTTTATCTAATAGCTCATTTATTAATGCATCAATTGCATTAGATGCTTGATCTATGTTCACTTCATAGTGAAGTGCAGGTATCCATGTTTTTTTCAATACAACAGGCTTGATATATGTGAATTTGGGTACTACCATGAAACATATATCAGTCTTAAATTTATCAATTAACTATTTGGGGATCTTAAATCTCTTATGCATTCTTTCCTTGAATCCAGCAAAGTATTCATCCATTACAGACTCAAAATTATTTCCTAATGATTTTTGTTAGTAATAACTGAGGGGGAGGGGGGGTGAATCAGTGGCCTCAAAAATTTATCCTTTTAAACTTCAATCCACTAATTAATACACCTTAGATTATTAAGTCCCTACAAGATGTATGCCTTTGAAATACTTGAAATAAATAACTGTCTGTCGATTTACCTTGTCTGTCCTTCTTCTCCTTGATAACCGATAAGCAGTAAAAATTATTTATCAATACTCAGTAAATATGCAGAGTATACCAGTCAATCCATAAATGCATATGTGAAATGTAAAAAAATATAGTAATAAACCATACACACATAACACAAGGATTTTAAAGTAGAAACCCTGTTAAGGGAAAAACCACTGTGACCAATACCCCAAATTTTCACTCTTCTGAAGTGAGCCCTGTTAGGAGCCAACCCTGTTAAAGGTTACAAACACATGGTTAAGTGTGACCTTGTTAGAGGATTTTTATACATAGGTTGTCACTTAGTATCTGGCATCTATGCCACCATCCTTGAATCCGTCTCTAGACTGTCAATAGGCTTTATGCTAATCTTACTACCATCCTTGAATCAGCCTCCTTCTTATACTATCAATAGGCTTTAGGTAAGACTGATGCTACTATCATGAGTCAAAATTTTGGTAATCTGTTAGGATATACCTCAATTAAAAAAGACTGTTAAGTCCTGCTCTGTTAAGAGACTTAATGCTTCAATGGTTAAAATGAAAAACAATGACCTGTTTCTAATGCAACTTTGAATTGCAGATATTGAGATCTATTTATGTACAATACCTTTCTAATCAATGTATCAATTCCATTCCTTTGTTCTTCATTCTTTCTACTCTGTGATGTTGTGCTTCACTATGTGTCAGTGTCTGCAGAATTCTTTAGCTCTCCCTTAGCTTGATTGATCTGGACTGCATGAAGTTTAACCTTCATCAGTTTCTCTTCAGCATCTTCTCTCAATTCACTCCCCCATGTATCTGAGTGCATTTTGAAAAGAATTAAACTTTTCTCTTATATATACATGATATTCCTTAATTCTTGGTTCTTGATTCTTGATTCTTGGTGTGAAAAATAATCCAGCCAAATTGATTTACGGCTTTAACTCCTGATTTATCTCATAGTTATCTTCTTGCCAGCTGTATAAATCATCTTTAAATCACTTACTTAACTATGGTCAAATAAAAAAAATAAAACAACTAGTTAAGTCTGTCCTTAAGCTCTGCCAGCTAGATATTTTTCATCTTCTGATCTCTCCGTTTTGTCGGTCAATTCTATAGTTCATCGCTGGTGACAACTGCAAGTTCTGTCAGTACAACTTCAGTTAGCTTCAGGATCTCCGTCCGTCGGGCATCATTGGATCTTGATCATCGAGAAACACTATTTTTAGCTCATCGAGCATCCTATGATTCTTCTTCGTTGGGCAACATTCTCTTCTTCTCATTGGGTATCACTGTGACTTTATCTCTGTCTTTACCGATGGTATGCACTCCACTGGTGTAGTCTGTCACTTGGTGAATACTTGACTTTTATGCATTGTTGAAAGCATAACCTCTGTTCCATTGATTCTTTGAAGTCTTTGGAATTATGTATATGACCATACAGATGATATCAAGTTGACATCAATGACAATATAAACCATTAAATGATTTAATATCTTGCATCATCTTCAACTTAACAATATCAAACATTCAATCAATTACATGTCATCAATCTCTCCCTTTGGAATTTATGGAAACATAGTATATTATCAAACTATACTATTTCTAATACAATATGAAATACAATTGTTGAGATTCATCAATTTACCAAACAGTTTGTTTTGATAACTGATAAAAATGTCTGACTGCCGGTAAGCTCTGTATTAGCTTAGATTTGATTCTTGCAGCTTTTATTTCTTCTTCTGATGTGTTGTATCCTCTGTTGGTGTCAATTTTTCTCTCTTCTTCTTTGATGTCTCTATCTTGTATTTGCAACTTTTATACAAGTACTCTCCCTATGGATATGATCTCTCCCTGTTTGGAGTAATCTGATAATGAATATTTTCTGATGATAATATGGATACATTCTCTCCCTTTGACAACAATTCCAAACAAATATTTTCATAGATATCTGACATTCTATCGAGCAATTTCTTCTATCCATAATATAGTCCTTGAATTTCCCTTATCCATAAAAATATGCTCTTGTGCTTGGTTCTAATATATACCCTTTTGTATATAGATGTAGCTTTGAAGTTCATGTTCGCTTGCATCAATCATGAATGATATTCTAATAATATATGGCTGATGCAGCCTTTAGTCCTTTTACTGACTGATAGACATGGGTTTGACCCCTAGTATTTTTCTTAGGTACTCAAATGTATCCTTGGGCAGTGGCTTGGTGAAGATATCAGCCAATTGTTCTTTTGATTGCACATATTCAAATATCACCTCTTTTTCTTGAACTTTTTCTCTTAAGTAATGATACTTGATGGCAATTTTTTAGTCTTTGCATGCATGACTAGATTCTTGGAAATATTTATTGCACTGGTGTTATCATAATAGATAACTACTAGTTCTATGATCTTCATATGCATACCTTCCAGCAACTATTTGATCCATGCAATATTTGAGTAGTTTTCAGTAGCAGAAACATATTATGCTTCTATAGTAGACTGAGAGATGCATCCTTGCTTCTTGCTAATCCATGTGACAAGTTTGTCACCCATAAAGAATGCTCCTCCAGTTGTGCTCTTCCGGTCATCAAGATTTCTAGCCCAGTCAACATCGGTAAACACCTTTAGTTCAAATTTTCCTTCTCTTTTATACCATAAGCCAAATTCCTTAGTATTCTTTAGATATCTTAGTATTCTTTTCACAACAGTTATATGTGATTCCTTGGGGTTAGCAAAAAATCTAGCAACAATTCCTACTACATGTGCAATATCTGGTCTAGTGTGTACAACATACATGAGTTTTTCTATCATTGATTTGTATAGAGTCTGATTTACCTCTATTGTCTTGTCTTCTTTTGTCAATTTGCATCTAGTAGCCATCAGTGTTCCAACAGGTTTGGAATCTTCCATCTTGAATATTTTCAGAACATCTTTGATGTATTTGGACTGTGTAATGAAAATACCTTCACTTTGTTGAATGATCTGCAGACCAAGAAAGAACTTGATCTCTCCAAACATAGGTATCTCAAATTCTTTGCTCATCTCATCAGAAAATGATTTGCATAGCATATCATTGCCTCCAAATATGATGTCATCAACAAATATTTCAGCAATCAAAGTGTTAGCATTAGTATCTTCTTTCAAATAAA
>MU228290.1:543404-566448 GCA_018584345.1 Thuja plicata | reverse complement strand
TCCTTTTAAACTTCAATCCACCAATTAATACACCTCAAATTATTAAGTCCCTACAAGATGTATGCCTTTGAAATACTTGAAATAAATAACTGTCTATCGGTTTACCTTGTCTGTCCTTCTTCTCCTTGATAACCGATAAGCAGTAAAACTTATTTACCGATACTCAGTAAATATGCAGAGTATACCATTCAATCCATAAATGCATATGTGAAATGTAAAACAATATAGTAATAAACCATACACACATAACACAAGGATTTTAATGTGGAAACCCTATTAAGGGAAAAACCACTGGGACCAATACCCCAAATTTTCACTCTTTTGAAGTGAGCCCTGTTAGGAGCCAACCCTGTTAAAGGTTACAAACACATGGTTAAGTGTGACCTTGTTAGAGGATTTTTATACATAGGTTGTCACTTAGTATCTGGCATCTATGCTACCATCCTTGAACCAGTCTCTAGACTGTCAATAGGCTTTATGCTAATCTTACTACCATCCTTGAATCAGCCTCCTTCTTAAACTATCAATAGGCTTTAGGTAAGACCGATGCTACTATCATGAGTCAACCTTCTGGTAATCCGTTAGGATATACCTCAATTACAAAAGACTGTTAAGTCCTGCTCTATTAATAGACTTAATGCTTCAATGGTTAAACTGAAACACAATGACCTATTTCTATTGCAACTTTGAATTGCAGATATTCAGATCTATTTACGTACAATACCTTTCTAATCAATGTATCAATTTCATTCCTTTGTTCTTCATTCTTTCTACTATGTGATGTTGTGCTTCACTATGTGTCGGTGTCTGCAGAATTCTTTGGCTCTCCCTTAGCTTGATTGATCAGGACTGCATGAAGTTTAACCTTCATCAGTTTCTCTTCAACATCTTCTCTCAATTCACTCCCCTGTGTATTTGAGTGCATTTTTAAATGAATTAAACTTGTCTCTTATATAGACATGATACTCCTTAATTCTTGGTTTTTGATTCTTGATTCTTGGTGTGAAAAATAATCCAGCAAAATTGATTTACGGCTTTAACTCCTGATTTATCTCATAGTTATCTTCTTTCCAACTATATAAATCATCTTTAAATCACTTACCTAACTATGGTCGAATAAAACAAATAAAAAAACTAGCTAGATATTTTGTTGTTTTACGATCTCTCTATTCTGTCGATATATTTTGCAGTTCATCGCCGGTGACAACTGCCAGTTTTGTCAGTAAAACTTCAGTTAGCTTTAGGATCTCCGTCTGTTAGGCATAATTAGATCTTGCTTGTCGAGCAACACTATTCTTAGCTCATCGCGCATCCTGTGATTCTGCTTCATCGGGAACCACTATTTTCTTCTCATCAGGTATCACTGTGACTTTATCTCTATCTTTATCGATGGTGTGCACTCCGCTAGTGTAGTCTATCACTTGGTGAATACTTGAATTTTATGCATTGCTGAAAGCATAACATCTATTCCATTGATTCTCTAAAGTCTTTGGCATTATGTATATGACCATACAGATGATATCAAGTTGACATCAATGACAATAGAAACTGTTAACTGATTTAATATCTTGCATCATCTTCAACTTAACATTATCAAACATTCAATCAGCTACATGTCATGAGATTTTATAAAATCACTAATCTGAATGGTGAGTGGCCTTGTAGTGTCCCATTTCACATTACCTATTGATGGAAAATATTCTTGGAAGTAGAAGAATATGCACATGATAGGTGAACCAAACTTACATGAATTTGACTTTGCATTTCTTATTGTCTTTAAGTTCTCTTGTAACTACTTGAGTAGAAGTTCTAACAGATCCAACTGAGTTTCCTTTTTGACAATCATGTAGGCTATATTCGCTGCTCCGGATGCTATATTGTTTAGCCTGCTAGCCTGAAAGAACTTGTATCCTAAGACACATGCTCTAAATTTTAGTTCTTCCTCTGTAATGGTGGATACCTTAAGTCCTCTTCCATCACACTTAGCTCCTATATTCTTTTATATGTCAGCTTTAGGTGGGTGACTCAATGCCTTTACTTTATCGGTTATTGGATAACTGGTGACTATATGTATAACATCTCTTGTTATTTGTTTACGATCATCTAGCAATATTTTTAGGTCATGTATCCTACTCAATACTAACTAAATCCATTTGGTCTTCAATTCTTTTGGGAACCATAGGGAGTTTGTGATCCCTTTTACTTCGATTTGTTTGTTCTATTCTTTAATATTGCCATCATCTTTACATAGCTTCTTGAAATCTTTCTCAACCTCCAGGTCGCCAATCTCTGCAATCTTGTAGTGTATGTATGTTCGCATGTCTTTGATGAAAAAAACACTAGCTGGTATTTGTGATAATGCTCCAACAGTTTCAATTTGTCATGCAACCTCTGGGAATATATTATAATGTGGTTCTATACATATATTGTTCTTTATAAGTTTGACCTTGTTCTTCTTAATACTCTTCATCTTAGTCATTCTTGATGTGGTTGCCATTGTTTCTGACATTAGGGATTTCATGTAAAAGATAAACAGAGTTCTCAGTTATGCTTGGTACTTACTTTAACCTTTTTAGCTGTAAATGATCTTCTTGGAGTGTTTTGGATCAGGTTGGAGTTGCTCTACAATGTTGTTACTTCTTCATCTGGTTTTGCTCTGGTCGCTTCGCTCAAATTGCCAGTGAGAAATGAAACCATTATTTAATCTATTTGTATACTTTTCCATAGGTCAATTCATTAATTCTCAACCACTCCTCCATTTGTGAAGATAGATCCATCGGTTGAAACACTAACTTCTCTTTCGATTTGGGCAGTCTTTTTAACTTGTTACTTTCACCAATGGGTTTTGGTGTATGGTGAAGACAACTGGGTCAACTCACATGATTACTGACAGATCTAAGTTTATACTAGAAACTTTAGCTTTTACATGTTAACTGATGATTCTAGGTAAATGCAAACAATTCAGCTTTGAATGTATATCAATGCATTTCGGTATGTATTAACCGACGAGATAGTTTACACAGAATCATAACAAGTAATACCATAGTGCATCTTTAATCATGCTAATTTGGCATTTCAACTATGTATAATTGAACTAATGAAAAATATAACTTGGTATAATGTAGTTCCATACTTACTTTTTCTACTTAGGTGGGACGGTGATGTAACCAGATCCATTGGATAAGGTGTCACCATTTGCATTACTCGGTCTAGCTTCATCAGTGTTTGTAGCTTTCCTCCACATTGTGTTTCTCATCTTCCTAATGTCTTAAATGGTGTGTCCATTGGCAAAGGTTCTGGTCTCTGTCATTCAGTCCTTGCATTCTTTCTTGAGATGACCCACTTTATGACAGTGTAAACATGCCATTCTAGGGTTAGTCCAACCTCTAGGCTTTCTTGTCCATTGTCTCATATAACTTGCAGCAATGTAACCAAATCTTCTTCATGCTGCATATTTTTTCCATTTATTGTAATCCCAAACATACTAGTTACTGATGTTTTTCGGTTGATAGGAAGATTCTTGACCTTTAGGCATCCATGCTTGCCTTTTCTTTTTCCAGCATTCAAGATTTTTGTTCCCATGCATTTTACAATTAGGATAGTATTTTTCCATGTAGGTTTCCTTCTTTGGTTGTGTCATCTCAGACTTACATTCATATGCTTTTTTTCCTTTCTTGTTACATTTATAACAAATTCCTATGAATGAAGATGTAGATTTAGGAAAACCTTTCATTTTGCTCTTGCAGACATTTGATGTGTGGCCTTACTTTCCACAGTGATTTCATGTTAGCTTTCTTAGTCTAGGATTTGCATAGACATTCTTTGGATTAGCTTGATTAGGTGATTCTTCATTCTTGGTATAGCCTAGTCTGGTGTTGTTGTTGGCTCTCCTTTGTCCATCAATAAAATCATCCATTCTTGTATTTCTTTCTTCAGCTCTCTTGATTATCTCATTATGTTGATGCTGAATTCTTACTTTTTGTTTCAGATTTTCATTCTCTTCTCTTAGCTCTCCCATAGCTTATATTCTTTCAATGAGTTATGCATTCATTTTGTTTGCCTCTTGACTCATAAGAATAATCTAATTTGTAATCTCATGGTGATGTTTTGTAAGTCTTTGTATTTCTGACTCTTTCTCTTGTAGCTTATCAATAATCTTTCTTCTATCATAAATAGCTAGTGTTCTCTATTGCTTAGCTTGTCTATCATTCTTCATGACATCAATCATTCTTACCATCTGTGTCTCTTGATCGATTTGCAAATATTTTACTTGTCCAGCCAGATGTTGATTGATTTCATTTAAGCTTGTGATGCTTTCTTCTGATGTGTCTGATTCTTTGCTTATAGTAGATCCTAAAGACTCAAATAGATCTGGTATCTCTTATTCATGGTAATCTATCTCATTATAGCGAGAGGCCATAATCTTTCTTTCATCTAGCAGCTATCTCATCTTGATTCTAGCTTCTTTATACTGCTCATAGAAGATCTAAATTTCTAGCTTATGATTCTCAATACTTTTGTCAAGTCTGTAATTCTCCATTGTATGATCTTTTCTCTTAAGTCTTTAAGCTTTCCAAATAAGAGTTCTAGCTCTGATACAAATTCTTGGAAATAATAGGAAGTACATACTGAGAGGGGAGGGGTGAATCAGTACCTCTAAAACTTTTATCTATTTTATCCTTTAACCTTTATGTAATCAATTGTAATACCAACCATCTATTCTATACTATCATTATATAAGATATATCAATTCTTTAACTTTACCAAACCTGTAAATATTCATAGAAAAATTTGTGAAAGTAATTGACTCATAACACAAAATATGATATCACAGAAAACCCTTGTTAGAAGGTAAAAACTATGGTGGGTATGGCACCCACAAAATCTTCACTATCTCCAGATTAGAAGGGGTTGTTTAAGGATTACAATTTGATCACTTCTGGTGATCTACCATGTTAGGAGTATTATGTGGAGACCGGTTAAGATCTTCTCTGTTAAGAGCTTTAGCAACATTGTTTAGTGTGCACTCGGTTAAGATATTTACAATAGGATTGTTAAATCCAGCTTGATTGAAAGGATTTCTTCTATTTTCTACACTTGTTAGAATGTAGACAAAAATACTCATTAACCTGAGTGTATGCAATCTAACTATTTCTGATTATAGATACATTACAATTCACATTTAAAAATGTATCACCTTTTTTGATTGCTAAATACTGCTGGTGCTCGGTAGCGTCTGTTCTTGGTTCTTGATAACCAAATTCATCTTTTGTAGTTCTTCTTCTTGAAATTCTCAGTATAATCCATAGATGTGCTTGTAGGCTACATTCATCCTCTTATCCATCGTAATGAATTATTACATCTATTTACAACATAGATTAACCTAGTGTAGTTTCACATATTACAAAACTAACTCTATGATCAAAGGTTTACAACTTGACCTTGATCTCCTAGTCTGCATGTTTTTAATCAGTTAGACTAATTAAAACAATTACAATAATGTTTCTTGTCCCTTAAGTAATTGATTTAAAACCAAAAAAATTATATAAATAGAATATGAGTGTTTTATCTGAAGTGTAAGTCAGATCCACTTTTTTTGGGATGTAACTGACTTTTGATGTCTGATGTTTGGTTTTCTCTGAAATCAGTTCGACTATCTTTTAGTGTTCCTTGTTGAACTGTCTGTTAGGTTGATCTTTATCTGTTCACTTAGTTTGCACTATATTCTGCTCATCAGGTTCTATTGTAAGTTTTCTACTGTCAGGTTCCTCTTTATCATGATCGGGTTGCACTTTCGGTTAACACTACAAAATTGTGTCGTCAATTTTCTTATTTAATTAGCATTTTTGGTTTGAATTGAAAACTTCACTTTCAGTTTATTTTAACCGATATTTTATACAACTTGTTTTCTCATTGCATACTAATGGAAAAAAATTATGTTTATCAAGGTCCCCCAAGGGGTTGTAAATGCAGTTTTGAACCACTCTAATTCCTTCACCAACACTTGGTTATACCCTTAGAAGCCATCCATCATTGATAATAGGTCACAACTAGTGACTTTATGCAACATTTCCTCCATATTTGGCAACTTGAATAATTGGCTTTCAAAGATGTTAGGTTCGGATTTCTGAAATCCACACATAGCCTTATGTCATGATTTTTCTTCATGATTGGGACTAAATTAGATTCCTAGGTTGAATGTCTTATAGGCTGGATAATCCATGCTTCTCTCAACCTCATCAGTTCTTGTTGCATTTTGGGGGCCAATAGTGGATTAATAGGCTTCTTCCTTTTCCTGAATGTTTTAATCTCTTCCTTCAATGGGATCTCATGTTGAAATAGGTCCTCCATGTAAGCCTTTAAATTATCATAGAACCATGCAAACACTTGCTTGTATTTTCTTAATAACTTTTTTAGATTTTTCCTAATATGGGGATCTAAATTCTTTCCAATGTACACATTTTGAGGTGTTTCCTTTGATCCCAGGCTCACCTCTTCAAGGTCCTCCAATTTGGCATTGCTCTTCTTAGACATAAATTTTTATTGGTCATCGAATAATGCCTCTAGTTCTACCAACTGCTTGGGTATCTGATTTGAACTTAGCTGAACCAACTCATTACCAAACACCATGTCCTTGCCATCAACTACTTCAACCAAGACATTACAATTTACATGTTGACCCTAAAAAATGGTCAAGACATTGGACAAATCTGAGTAAATCTTTGTCATCCTCAAAAAATTTCCAATTATAGACATTATCTGGCACTACTGGTCTAGTTTTGACCTCTACGATAGATACTCTAGTCAAAGTTGAATAATCACTTTTCAGAGAAACATTGGCAAAGAAATCAGCCATAATATTTTTTGATCTTACTACCCAATTAATGTTGAAAGCATCAAATAGTTCTATTTTATCCATTACTACATGTTTGTACAACTTTAACCTATCATTCTTTACACCATATTTGGATCTAACCTAGGCTACAGCCAATTTAGATACCCCAAAAACTTTCAAGCCTTTGATACCATACTTAGATGCAATGTTTAACCCTAAACATATGGCTTCATACTCAGTAGTATTGTTTGTATATAGAGAAGATAACAAGAAGGAATATTTGAAAGCGGTACCTGATGGAAAAATGAGTAGGACACAGGCTTCTCATCCTTCCTTGGAACAAGCTCCATCAAAGTACATCTTCCATCGGCCATTTTTTTGTGTGGAAAATTCCTCCACCAGTGGTCAGTGTTTCTACATTTTGGTAAGATCTTCTCCATTCTAAAGTTCTCCATGTCCACTTCTACACAAAAATTAAGAATGTCCATTGGAACCTTCTCAATAGTACCTGGTGATTGTGGCTCCTTGTAAAAATTCACTTTACTCCCATTTATAGGGATTGTTTCATAAGATAGAATCAATTGTACATGCCCCCTACTGCTGCAGCCCATTGTCTTGACAACAACATGCCATAATGGGGTTGAGTATCCACAAAAACCACATCCATCTTATATTTGGCTTTAGGAAATACAACTATCTTTACCTCAAATCCCTTCAAAGTTCCTACTATAGGGACCTCTGTGTTGTCCATGGCATAACATCTCCCATAGAAAGTATCCACACTTATTCCTAATCCCTTCATTACTTGATATGGCACAACATTAGCATCAACATAAGAATCAATCATGCAAATTTTTAAAAGCTTATTATTTATCAAAAATGTAACATATAACAGATCCACTTGAGATGGTTCTTGGGTAATCATATTACCCACATACAATATAGAGGTGTCTGTCTCAAAGGAAACTTCATTTTTCTTATCTTCCTTCTTGTTTGGAATAGGGATATCTTCAATCCCTTTGAAAATTGACATTGCAGCTTCTCTGTTCTCTTTTATCTTAAACATTTCCATTATTGGAATTGATACTTTCATTTTTGTAAGAGAATGCTTCATGTCAAATGCATGTAATTCAGAAAATACATTAGTTGTTCTCTTAACTTTCTTGTTCTTGTCAGCAACAATTTGTTCTTCTACTTCCACTTCCTCCTCCTTTTGGGAAGAAGAGGGTTCTGTGAGCTTTGTAGATTTCTTTTCTTTGTTATCCTTGATAAGAAATTCTGCAATAACTTGTGTGGCATCTTCTCTGATGAATACATAAGCAATTTTTCCTTGACCAGGATCCACCCTTTTGTTTCTCAAATTATAGGCACTTCTAGCCTGATTTATTACTGCTATGGTCAACGATCTCTTTTCCTTGTCACTTAGAAGTATAAAATGGGGATGCTCTTTATCATCACCCACAACATTGATACTTATTTGTGGCACAATACCAACTTCATCATCTAAATCAAAAAATACTTGTGGCTAGTATTCTTGGTACTCTCCTCCTCTATTAATTAAATTTTCAAGAGGTTCATTATCTTCTGGAAACCATGGATCAAGTCTTCTTACAGTAAAAATATTTATAGCAGGGCCTTCTTGTCCTGAATCTATTTGTTCATTTACCTCCTCCATTTCATCAGCTAAATCTTGAGCTACAAAACATTGGTAAGAAGAGTGAGGAATATTACAAGAAGCATACCAAGGGGTATTCTTCACTTTTTTTTTCTTTTTTTTTTCTATTTCTCTTTAGAGGATCGTCAGTTTCCTTCATCTTTTGGTTTTCTTGATTCTTGGGGACTCACTTGCCATCTTTCCAATTTGTTCTATATGGCATGTCCCTTAAATTTGGTTGTCTATCATATCTTTGGTACTGATATTTATCATCATGAAAACCTTTATCATTTTTGTCTATTTTGGTAGTAAGATATTTCACTGCACTCATCAACTTATCTGCCCTATCATCTTCTTTGATAGGTTTTCTTGTTTGTCCTCTTGTCTCCTTCCACAATTTACCATCCTTTATCTTCCCCGTCTTTCCTGAGGCTTGTCTATTGCTCTCAATATCAATGGTTATCTTGTAAACATTTGTCAGGGTACATGGGTTCTTATCCCTAAGAAGATAGGACATCTTCCCATCAACAACATTGAAATATGTGGTTAAACATACTTTGTTATGCAGTCTTAAAACCTGAAATAGCTTGTTCATGGCTTTCTGAAATCTATTATTGAAATAAGCCATGCTTTCATTAGGGAATTTATTAATATTGTTGAATTCATTCAACATGTAACCTAAATTAACATGTTCTTAGTATTCTTCCCTAAAATACCTGACAAATTCATCCCAAGATGCTATGCTACACTCAGGCAAATTACTAAGCCAATCCCTATAATCTTCTATCTTAGATTGGATAAAAAGTTTCATTATAACATCTTCATGCTCAATCCCAAAATGAGTGATCTTGTTAGTGAAGGATTTTAAATGTTCTTCACAAGTTATGACATTATTACCTGTAAACCTTGGGATTCTGTCTCTTACCTCATTTGGGATCATATTTGGATGACCAGGAATGTCATCAAAGAATAGATGATGGTATCTATCCAAATGGACAGGTCATCTTTGAAAATTGGCAATGGTATTATTTCCACTTGTGTCTGCTGCACCTCCTTGATTTTGAGTAGGTTGAGGGGCACCTTTCTTAGGACCATCAATTTGAGCATTTGGCTTTGAAACACCTGGTGTTTTTTTTTATAGTATCCCAGTGACAACTGACATTAAGCTACTTGCAGTAGTATTTGTAGTGGCATGTAGGAAAGAAATTCTCATTTTCATTTCAGTTACAATAGCCTCTAGCTCCATCTTTTCTAGGCTCTTAGCTAAATCTTCCTTAGTTTTTCTATCTTGTTCCAATTCTATGTCAACTTGAGACATACCAGTAGGGGTAACTTTTCTTTGTTTATGCTCATTTATGCTTATACCAACCGCTTTCTTCTTACCCTTATCAGATCCATCCTTCTTTTTCTTCTTGAGCTTTGCATTCTTCTTAATCTCATATGGATACAACTACCTCAAAACAGGTCCCTCTCCTTCAAACTCATCTTTCCTAGAATTTTATTTGTTATTAGAAGCTTATTGCCTCAAGGATCCAAGATCACCAAACAAATCTTCATCCAGACCCTTGAACTCCTCATTTAAAATTTTGGCCTTGAGCTCATTATTCTTGCTCTTTTTAAAGAGTTCTTCTCTTTCAACCAACAACTCATAAATCTCTTGTTCACGCTTCTTCCTTGCCTTGTCTATTTCTAACAACTTCTCACATTCCTTTCTTCTCAAAGCTAGAACTTCATCATACAATTTGTCAGAATCATAGGATGCATTTTTAGTAGGAGGATGTTTCTCCTTTTTAGTCTAGAGTTTCTTGTGTAGGGAAGAAGCCTGCATCAGTGATTTCTCCATATCTAAAAGGATCAAAAGATGTATTAGCTACATAAGGGCCAATTAGCATTTAATGCTCAACACTTTTAGAGGAAGATGAAACTCTTTTAGGGATAGGGGTTTCCATTCTCCCGTTTGATACTTTGTGGGAGTTATGGTTAGACCCACCTCTTCTAGACCATTGCTTCCTACTAGGTGTATGGATCTCTTCTCCTATGTTACTTTCAGGGTTATTTCTATAATATGACCTAGTATTTCTTTGCCGACTTATTTTAAATCTGATAAGAACCATAAAATTTCAATATGCTATACCAACACTATCATTCACAAAGCACAGAGTTGCCACCCACAACAAGTATGGGAAAATTTCACAAACTAATCAAGAAATGGAATAATAGAAAATTAGTCACTATGAACTTTGAAAACCCTATTGCTAAAACCCACTTCTCTCCAGTAGAGTCACCATTTTGTTAGAGCTTTTTCTTGCATATCCTTAATGATAGCATCAATACTTGACTCTTTGATTCCCAAATCTTGATTCAACCAAGTAAAAGTCTAATTAAGAAGGATTTTATCCTTCTTCACTTTGAGCTCCACAGACTCAAGCGAGTGTACCTTTCATGACTTACTATTTCTCAATAAATCAGATAGTGGAGTGGTTTCTAGAAGTGATCTACTAATGCCTTTTACTACAACTATTGATAACACATCCTACAGATGCTAACAAGTAATCTTATGCAGACCTTTATAAGCCAAAATATGCACTTGACAAGATAAAGTACTATTGCAATAATGATTATCATGCTTCTTCTCTTCGAGTTTAAAACTCAGGAAAGAGTACCTAATGATTCACCTATTAAAGGAATCACCAATACTGTATGCATTCTTCAATAAAGATCATAAACATCTATGTTCTTTAACATAAAATGAAAGATTGTTTATAAATTTTATGGATTGATAATGATAACTGCTTGACCAGTAGAGACTAGTGCCTAATCTAGTGCAAAGAGTCAAAAGAAGATATATTCACAAAAACTGATTAATAATAACACACTTAAGATCAAAATGAAATTTCTAACAAATCATCTTCTCATTCCTATACCTATGTATCAAATTCTCATGAAAATATTGAACCCTCTGAAACTACCCTTCCCTTGAAAGAAACTTAAGAACAATCTCACATCTACCTTGTAAACAACAATTTGAAACTTGCCTTACAAACTCAATACACAAGAATTCAAATATAATAAATGAAGACATAAAAGATATGTAAAAGGAATTCCACTAAATTTTATTAAAATTTCTCTATTTCAATACAACCACAATGAAAAAATTCATAAACCAGAAAAAATTAGAAAACTGCTTTGCATTTGTGAGTTCACCATTCTTTACAATTATAAAAAACTTGCTACTTATAGTATACACTAGCAACCTTGGAATCCAAAAAGAAATAGGATGCAACAAGCTTCAGATGGCTAGGAAAATAAAAAATCACTAGAAGATAAAAATGTGACAATCTTTAGTTGGTGGAGGAAGAAAACTTGAGTAGCTCCATTGCAATCATTTCTAAATATTTTACAGTTGGCACCTTTATCCGCATATATTTAGGGTAACTTCTGAAAGTTTTTATGAGAAATATTGAATGCCAATATAGGGTAACATACACTATTCTTCTGATAATTACCCTCCATGTGCTCAAGGATCAGGTGTTTAGTGTCACTTCATTCTTCATTGACTGCCTCAAAGTTTATTGTTGTTGGCTTCTTCTTCTTGGGCTTGATGTTGTGTTCCCACAATGTGACCTCATCTTCAGTTGTCTAGTTGAAGCTCTTTATATTCTTCAACTACTTTAGTTTCCTCTCCCACCTAGCATTAGTGATAGCCCTTAAATCTACAAAAAAATTGACAAAGTTTATTTCAGCTTTGAATACTTCATCTAAGGCTTTATTATGCTTGTCCATATCCAAATATAAATTCCTCTATTAGGAAGACCTATTTTTCTGGCAGCAAGGTGTCAAATTCCCCTTTCCACTCCTCAACAGCGTTTACCTCATCATTTTCATTTCTAATTTGAGGGATGAATTTGCTAAAATCAAGACGAAACATAGCCAACCTTGATTGAACTTGATTTTCCTTTCATTTGAAAAAGGAAAAGGCTATTATAAATTTCTCAATCACCTCTCCCACTTTCTGCACTAATTTAGGAAGATCTACGTGATGTGGGTGCAATGCTTATAACCTCTCAAATAAAGTTACCCTGCCAGACCAGACACTAAAAAATAGATCCAAAGTTGCTACTGGATCCTTTACCTCCTTTTCAATATTAGGCAACTTGATGTATATCTTGTGAACTACATCTATCTTTCTTTTTGATATCTCAAATCTATGTTGCAATATATTTAACAGGGCAGAAAGAGTAACCACATTTCTATCCTTGTCAATTGTCTCAATTTCTTGTGCAGGCTCCTTAGTGACATTAGGCTAAACAATTTCCACTTCTTGCATTGGAAGAGGAAGAGCCATGGAAGCCTCTTCCAACTTTACCTTTAGTTCCTCCAAGCATTCATTTTATGCATATATCTTCATTAGCCCATTTTCCCTATCCTTTGCCAAAACCATTGTTTCATCAAAGATCCTTCCATATCTTTGTGAAATTTTCTCTATTTTTACTTTATTTAGGTGGGCAAAGTGAGTGATAGATTTTTAAATTTCCAAATCTGAGGTGTTTTGGACTGTCCAAATGATCTTGTCCCAATCCATTTTTCTTCTATACTGACCAAAGATGGCTTTTGTGTTCTTGGGGCCAAGGATTACATAGATAGAGTTTGGGACCTTGGGTCATTTCCACAACCTATTATCATTTCTCCTATTTGAGTTTTAGATGAAAATTGAGCCTCTGGCTGCTTCCTGGTCTGATTTATAATAAATCCAAATTCTATATCCCATCCTCGAACAAGTAACATCCCACTACACTTCTCCAATTTCCTAGCCTCTTCTGCTATGATGGTCGAGGAGTAGGATCATGGGCCTTAAGAGCCTACAAGGCTTCATTCCCTAGTGTAGCACCCTCTTTTAATTTAAATTGGGATCCAATATCTTGTTGCTTTCTCCAAATGAGAAAATTCTTGAGTTCATCACTCTTGATGAAAGAGTCATAATTCAAAAGATCTTCTTGGAAGAGTTCCCTCTCATCCTTGTATAATTGGAGGGGTAATTCAACCTCCTCCTAGATCTCTTTCTCCTTTTTCTTTCCCTCCCTAATGTTCTTCCTTAACTGGTGATGATGATATCTATCACTAGTGACCAAGGCAGTTACTCTGTCTTTTTTATTTCCTTGTGCTTCGAACTGAGATGCTCCTCTTTCATCTATTATTTGCTTCTTTCTAGGAGGCTCACTTGTTGCCTCAATATCAGGGTCTTCTGAGCTTTATTCAAAACTAGGTGGCTGATCCATCTGAGGAGTTCTATGTATCTCATTACCTCCCTCACTATCTTCTTCATACTTAGAAGATGTGTATTTTTCAAGAACTTTTTTCTTTGCCTCTATTTGACTTTCCAGTTGATTGTACAAGGTATCATTCATTTTAGTTACCCTGGTCATGTAAGGCAATCCCTGGAAGAAGCCTCCAAAAGGAATCCCTACCTTTTTCATTTCTTTCTCCAAGTGTAGAAAGTCCCAATATTTTTCTTCTCTCCACTCAACTTCTTCCTCATCAATAACATTTATGACGGCATCCTCTTCATCACATCCTTCATGTTCTCAGATGTTGGTAACACTTGGGGTTAACAATTTCTTAGCACTCTAAATGAAACCCCCAAGGTCTAAATACCTATATTAGGCCATGCTCATACTAAATTGTCCCAACCATTTTTTTATTCCCTCCATGGCCTTCTTCCCCACAAAAAAAATTAGAGATATGGAAATGCCTTGGTGTGAGTGTACCCTTCCTATGAGGGGAAAAATGCTCTTTATCTGTCCATATTAGTTTCCAAATGAATTCCATTAATGAAACCCTTGGAGGAACATACTTTGGGAGTATGTGCGGGGGTCTAGGACAGCCATATACTTAGATTAATGTGTAATTTCTCTCCAAATAGATGTCTCCCTAGTTAGTATCTCCTGGCCATTTATCAATATATTCACAAGGCCTTAGAAGCATTAGAACTTTGGTAGATAACTTGAATATGTTTCTACCAAGTAAAGTTAAAATTAGATGTACAATCCAATTTTGGAAACCATAGAACTCATTCTCATTTGATGTATAATTCCAAACCCTAATACAAAATTGCACAGTGTTTGGCTGGCCATTGATGTGTGTCCTTGGTCTGAAATTTTGAGTGTCCATATAATTTATATTGTGGAAAAGAATCAAATGCATCAACAGAGAGTAGTGCATGAATATTTTCTAGATACCCTTCTGAAGGCTTATAAAACCCTCATGCATCTGGTCAGTAACATACTGAATGTAATCAAAATCAGTATTCACATGTGATTTCTACATGTTTAGGATGATCATCAATAGATCTGGAGGCATTCTCTCCTCATCTCCATCAATATCCAATACTATGCATAGCCCATATAATAGATACTTCATGTAGAAGTGTAGGTCTTTGAATTCATTAGGTCCATTCTTGCTAGCGGGTAATGGGGCTATATATTTTCCTAACCTAGGCATGTGAGTAAGGATCAAATTTTTTACTTAATTTATTTCCTTCTTATAATTTTATTTATGTTTTCTTAGATCAATTTATATGGAAGAGGCATGGTAGATACCAAACACTTTCATGAAAGAAACCCTATCTAAGGTGACTAAGGCCATCTGATCTTTCTTTCTAATAGTCTTAGACACTACATCATATTTCTTAGATAACTCAATTAGCAAGTCAACATCTAGGACTATTAATTTGTCCAATCCTAATTTCCAAGGATTACAAATAGGGATTTGTCTAGTTCTATTGCAGTAGAAATAATTGAATAAATGGAAACCAGTACAAATTGGGGTAATGGAATCCCTACAATTAGACATGGGGTCTTAGAAAATTTCATCACTAAATTTTTTGTTTTGGCTAGACCTTGGAAGAAATATGGTGACTTCTTCCTAGTAATTCCTCTTCACCTTCTATTCTTCTCCTATATCCTTTCTTCCCCCACTAGTTAAAGCCTTGTTAGATTCTAGTTGACTCATCTTGGCTTACTTCTCAATTAACTCTCTCTGAAAAAACTCTGCTGCACAAATCTCTGTAACTCTTGAATTTCTCGCTCTACTCTTCTAAAAATTTTGATAAGAAGAAGATACAAGAGTTGAGACTATTTATCATTGAGAAATTAATGCAACAATCTAGTCAAGAACTCTGAATGTCATCGTTCAATCACCTGAGCAATCACTCTGCATGTATTGAATTTAATTTTGTGTTAGTCACGCGTATGAAGTTGACAGGTAATTGAATTTGAAATGAGAGATGGAAAAAAACCATGATTACTTTTTCTTTTAAAACCTTATAAAATATTAAAAATCCCTAGAAAAAATCTGATTGGCTTGATTTTCTTGCTTTTTCATAGCTCAGCAAAGTACTTGTACTTTTTTAGGATCTCCTATCATTCTCAAATCTAGCAATTTATTTCATTTTCTAGAAATGGTGTGACATTAAGTTTTTACCATCTCACTATATTTACCTGACTATTGTTCATCTGGAGATTCAACGACCAACTAAATCTCACAATCTCTAAATGTTTACCTTAACTCAGGTCTAGTTTGAAGATTCAAAGATAAGAAGCATCTCTATATCACTAGATGTAACTTAACTTGACTTTACTTTCCCCAAGCTTGATCTCGAGATTCAGAGATAGGGAAATCTCTAAGTCATTGAATGATTTGTTTGAATTGGATTACATCATGAGATCAAGAGACAACTCTAGATCTTTTAGTGCATCAACAACCTGCCTTAAATCTCATTAGACTTGTCTTAAATGGGGGTCCATTTGGAGATTCAATTCCAAAGCAAGTGTTGAGTCACTAAATATTTTTCTTAACTCTGATTTAATTTTGAGATTCAGTGCTAGCCACACAATCCAAACAAAACCACATGAAATTTACATTAATTTACTTTACCTTTGACTCACCTTTAACCCTGTGTAGTAGTTGATCTCTTTGTATCTCTGAATCTCACAATGTAACTTTACCTATCTAGACCTGACCATGATTTAATTTGGAGACTCGGAGACTAAAGTAATCTCCAAGTCACTAAATACTTCTTTTAACTCTAGTCACTTTAATAGATTATGAGAGAGTGGAAAGATCTATTTTGCAATAACGACTGACAATTAATCTCATTAGACTCAACATTAACCCTTGTACATTTCAATATTTAGAGATAACCTTGATCTCTAAATCTCCCAATATCCATGCTCACTCCGATCAAATCTTGAGATTCTGATGTAGACTTAATCTCTAAATCACTGAATGAAATATGTAACCTTGAGTTTAATCTGAGATCCAACATGAACCACTTATTTGAGTAGCCACTTGGAAATGTGTATGCATTTGAGCTCATTATCTCATAATCACTGAATGACCTATGAAATTTTGACTATATCTGGAAACTTGGCGACAACCACACATCTCTTCTTTGATAAATGATCCTCGTTGAGTCTCTAAATGATTTTTTTAACCCTTGGTTTATTTAGAGATTAGGAGATAAGACTTTACCTTGTAATTTCTAAATTTTTTTTCAAACATTGTTTGATTTAAAGATCTAGAGATAACATGTATCTCTTAGTCATAGAATGATTGTCTTGACTCTATTTTAATTCAGAGATTGAATGCCAGGCACTCATTGTTGTCTATATCAATGATCATCACTAGATCTCATAAGACTTTGCCTAATCTCAAGTTCATTATGAGATCTAGAGATAAAGGAAATCTCATTATCTATAGATAAAAAATTTAACCATGATTTAGTATGGAGACTTGGAGAAAAAGACTACCTCTAGATCAATGAATACTTTCTTAACCTTAGGTTATGTTTAGAGACTTAGCACCAGCCATGCATCTCATTAACATTCTAGACATGTGTCAACATATGATCAAACTCGGTCTTCCATCTCTCAATTGCTAAATTCTTTCTGCTTGTCTTTTTTTATTAAGAGATTCATAGATAGCCACACATCTGAGATGTGATCAACGATCGGTGGTTAATCTCTTAAGATTTAACTTAACTCATCTCATGTTTGGAGATTCAGCGCCAAAACAAGTGCCATGATCTTTGAATAAAATATTTAACCATGGTCTCTTTAAGAGATTCTGCGGCAACATCAATCTCCAACTCGTTGAATGAACTTTTTAACTCGGCTTAACTTAAGAGACTCAACACCAACCTTTGATCTTTGAATGTTAGATGACTTAGCCGCTACTTCTTGAGATTTAGATATAAGATTGTCTCTGAATCACTAAATGATCTCTGCTAACTGCCAATCTTCTAGAGAATTAGAGATAACTATTGTGCCAGGTTGTTGAATGAGTAGAACTAACTGCCAACGTTAATTAGATTCAAAGACTTAAAAGACATGAAATACATGCACATAAAGGTCAACATGAAAACATAAGACTCTTGGGCATGATTTTGGAAAATAAGCAACATAAACCCTACCAAAGACAAATAGGACTTAGGGCTTAGGGTTCTCAATGCATTTTCAAAGCAAAACTTTCTTGGGACACAGACACTTTCAGAAAAATTTGAGGGCACACTTGAGAATCACTAGAGGCTAAAGCACACCTTACTGACACTGGGAACCAAAAAATTTGACTAGACTTAGAAAACCTAAAATAGACCCAACACTTGGTCTAGCATTAGATCTAATACTTAGAACTGTTAGCAATAATAGTCCACCAACACATACAAGAAGGGTGGTGAATCAATTATGTGACAAAAAATTTAAACATTAAACTTATAAACCAATGATTCAATGCAAATCTAAACACATCAATAGAAACACCATAATACATGCTAATTCCCATTAAGGGAAAAATCCTTAGTGGGACTTAGCACCCATAAATAATGCATTGAAATTAGTGTATCCCTGTTAGGATATCTAGTCCTATTAGGACCTGATTATTACATACAATACATAGTCCCTATTAAAGGACAGACCCTGTTAGGATTCAAGAGAAATAAAATGCTCACTGCCCAAATGAGAAGGTTAAATCTACCTTCTGGAATCACTGTGCAAAGTACACATATAAAAATGTAATATAACCAGTGAATTGATTTATAGAAACTTGCTTTTCCTAAACAATTCCAATTAATTTCATCACAATCACTATCTCTACTCTACATCTAGCAAATTTTGTAATCACAAGCTCGCAGCTTCCACATCATACTTCCACATCACCTCATTAATAAACAACTCTCCTTTATACAAGTTACAATAAGCAATTAGGTTATCCATTTAGGACTTCCCCGATGCATAAATAATTACATAGACCATTGCTAAGATACACATGGTACCTTAAACAAGTAAACCTAAAATAAAAATCATCAATTATACTCCAAGCTCCATAATCCATGCTCACCATCCTTTAAACACCTTACATCATTGTAGTCAGTCACAAATAGGTCTTCACAAGATCACATGCCTCAAATGACATCACCAAGAAGCCAATGACCCAAGAATCACAGATAAAATTCTTCAACATGTCTTCTACCATGCCTCAAACTCACATATCATAACATGTGCTCACATCCAACTTATCCCAAAAACTCAGAGATGAACTCTTTCATAATCCTTTGTCACTTCTTTGTAACCAATCTTTACTAAAACAAATATAACTTATGCCAACAGTAATATCAAGGCAATAGATCTTAGATATAAGTTCTCTTCTCATCCCCTTATACAGGTCCATGCTCACATGCTTTGAAAGTCTGTACAGTATCTGTACAATTCTATCAGTCTCACCTATACTAGTAATAACCAGTTTGTTTGAGACTTCTAAAGTATTCAACTTAAACATATGTTGACATTAATGCCAAAACATGAATGTAAAAAATCTAATAGAAACAATTCCAACAATCTCCCCATTTGGCATTGATGGAAACATATGTGAAAATTGATCAAGTCAAAAGTATCCTTCTCAATACAATCTTCACAATAACCTCTTCATATCTCCCTATAAAACAAAAGGAATTTTTGACTTGTATCTCTCTCCCCCTTTGATATCAATGGAAAGGGTTCCATAGCTCTTATCCTTCTCTTTTCATCCCACCTCTGCAAGGTGTAGCATTTTCAAATCTTCATGTCAGAATAACTAGGTGCTTGATCACCCAAATATGTTCTATTGTTCTCATGCGATCACTCTCCCTGAGGAGTGGATCCAAGCATAAAATCTAGGGAATGATATAGATCTGATAGCTACTGAACTAATGAATTTCTCCATCGATTAGTTCTCACAAGGAGGGGTTCTCACCCCAAGCATACCTCTGAGATACTCAAAGGCATATTATGACAAAGGTTTTATGAATATATGTTCTATTTTCTCCTTTGTACTTATGTACTCTAATATGAATTCCTTTTCTGCAACCTTGTCTCTCAAGAAGTGATATTTGATTGAAATGTGTTATGTCTTTGAATGCATAATAGGATTCTTTGACATGTTCAATGTTCTTGTATTCTCACAATGTATAACCACTAGCTCATCAAAGGTTATCCCAATGTCCTTTAGCATATCCTTCATCCAAACTATCTGTGTGCATGCATGGTAGCAGCAACATACTCTAATTTAGCAGTAGATTGAGCTATACAATCCTGCTTCTTACTTAACCAAGAAACTAACCTATTTCCAAGGAAAAATGCACCACCACTTGTACTCTTTCTATCATCAACACTTCCTACCCAACCAACATCAGTATAATTATGCAAAGTAAAACTATCAAAATTTTCATACCATAAACCATATTCTAGTATTTCTTTCATATATATGAATATCCTCTTAACTGCAAAAAGATGAGTCTCTTTAGGATCTTCTTGGAACCTCACAACAATTCTAGCTACATTAGAACTTTCTAGTCTAGTGTCAGTTAGATATTGTAAACCTCTAATCATGGGTAAGTACTTTCTCTAAAAAAACTTTGAGATTCATCAGTAGTAGTAATATTGCAACCAGTAACCATAGGTGTTCCAACAGGTTTACAATCTTCCATTCCAAAAAAATTCAGCAATTCCTTAAGATACTTGATTTCAGAGATGAAAATACCATGTTTGTTTTGACTAATTTACAAACCAAGGAAGAACTTCATTTCACCAATCATAGACATTTCAAAATAATTTTTCATTTCCTCAGAGATCTTCTTACTTATTTCATCATTACCTCTAAAAATAATGTCATCTACAAAGATTTCAACAATAAAGATTCCATCTTCACTTGTTCTCAAATACAAATTATTGTCAAGTTACTACATTTTATTAAACCAAGGTGTAGTAAATACCAGTCTACCTGAGCATACCATGCTCTAGGTTCTTGTTTCATTCCATACAATGACTTCTTCAACCTACAAAGCATGTATTGATCATTTGTCATGGGAAAGCCATTAGGCTGCTCAATGTACACTTCTTCCTCAAGATCTCCATTCAAAAATGCAGATTTCAAATCCATTTGATATACCTTAAAATCCTTGTGTGATGCATAAGGAAGGAACAATTTTGCTGCTTCTAATCTAGAAATATGAGAAATTATTTCTTCAAAGTCTATGACTTCTTATTGTGAGTAGCCTTTAAAAACTAGTCTAGCCTTATTCCTTACAACCATACCCTCTTCATTCCTTTTGTTTCTAAAAACCCATTTAGTCCCTATAACATTCTTGTCCTTAGGTCTAGGAACCGATTCCCAAGTTTTTTTTTCTCTCTATTTGATCCAATTCTTCCTGCATTGATTTAGTCCAAAATTCATCTCTACATGCCTCATCACTAGTTTTGGGTTCTACTTGTGAAATTAAAAAAATATTATTTCTTATTCTAGATCTTTTCATTATTCCTTTATTTGCATCACCAATTATTTTATTCTCAAGATAATTTTTGTTAACATGCCTTTATGTCTTTCAATTCTCAGTATGATCATTCAAGTATACCTTAACTTCATCGTCAATCTCAAGAGTTTCCTCTTGACTTGCAGTAATCTCCCTGTTCTCTGGAATCTGATTACAGTCATCCATTCTTTTCTGAATATGAAACCTCTCATAAATTCTTACAATAGCACTTTCAACTATCTTTTTCAATCTTAGATTGATGGAATTATAAGCCCTACTTTTAGTGGAATAACTGAGGAAAAATCCTTCATCACTTCTAGCATCAAATTTATCGATATCATCATCCCTTTTGATATAACCTTTTCTACCAAGTATTCTAAAGTATTTTACAGTAGGAACGTGATTAAACCAAATTTCATAGGGTTTCTTATTGGTACCTTCTTTGATCTGAATTATTTTTAAAGTGTAGACTAAACTACCAAAAAATTCTCTCCAATAAACATGTGACACATTCCCTTCAAGCAATATAGTTTTGACACCATCTAATATAGTTCTATTTCTTTTCTCTGCAATCCCATTCTACTGTTGTGTCCTATGAGATGATGTTTGTCTATTAATTCTATGGTCTTTGCAATAGGTATTAAACACATCTGATGTAAACTCTCCACCTCTATATGAACTTAAATATTTTATCTTTAGACCTAATTCATTCTCAACTTTTTATTTGAAAATCTTAAACTTATCAAAAGATTCAGACATCTCTTTCAAAAATTCAACCCACATCATCCAAGAATAGTCATCAAAAAAGAGTATAAAGTACCTTTCACCATAGTAAGATCTTGTTCTCGTAGGACTATAAAGATCTGTATGTGTATTGTCTGAAAATGGAAGCACTTCTATGTTAAGACTGTTTAACCCTCCTTAGGGGGTGTTTTGGACCATCATCATGTTTTCCTCTCATTTTTTCCCCCTTTCCACCTTCTCTGTCTGTTTAGGACCCTGATTGGGCCTCTCAGGGCACTATTTACCCCACCTGGCATATTTTCTAGGGGTCCAAACTCCTTGGGTCAAGGTCCACCTCAACCTTGACCTAGGTCAAGTTTGACCTTGACCCTGACCTAGGTCAGGGTCAACCTTGACCTTGACCCAGGTTCCACTTTTCAATTGGAAAGATTTTCAGATGTGGGAGGAAACTCAAAAGTTCATTTTCCCTCTTTTGGGTCGGCTATTTCGGGTTCCGAAGTAATGAATCTTAAAATATATTTAATATAGGTCCACTTCTAGGGGTATAGGCCTAATTAGAATTTAATTCTCCTATGTCGGCCTCTCTAGAAGTTTGTGCCCTAGAATTGTATATAAGGAATCTCTCTCCTCTCATCTTCAATAATCATCTACTTGGAGACAAATACATTATCATCTAATTTCAAGAATCCATTGTTTGACATGCTCTTAAGCTTCCAAGTGTTCAATCAAGGTTTTCAAGTATTCTTCTCAAGAATTTCAAGTTCTCCATTAAAGATCAAGGATTCAAGCATTTAAGCCTTTGAAGGGATTTTGTGGTGTGATCTTCCTTCAAGATCCTTTGTGCATCCTAGATCTATCCATCATGGTGGTGTGATCTTCCTTCAAGATCCTTTGTGCATCCTCAAGATTCATTCATTCTTCCTTCAAGGTGGATTCCAAGCATACAATCATGGAGGTTTTGATTTATATTTAT